>JANIJG010002864.1:0-26082 GCA_024611175.1 Megaceryle torquata | reverse complement strand
CAGATTACTGCCCATTACTGACGTTTCAGGCAGGCAGCAATGAGGTTGCAACAAGATGTCCAAGGACAATCAAGAGAAACTTCAGGGCCCTGGGATGACTGGTTAAGGGACCAGAGGCACAAATAGTGTTTTCCTCTGTCCTTCCAGTTGCAGGGAATGATGAAGGAAGAACCATGAAAAGGCAGCAGATCAACACCTGGCTCTGAGCCTGGTGTCACCAGCAGAATTTTGGGCTTTTTGATCATGGGCCGGATTCCACAACACCAGGCCTGCTGGCAACAGATGGGATACACCTGTCTCAGAAGGGAAAAGGATCTTCGTGTAGGAGTTGGCAGGGCTCCAGTATGGAAACACAGTGGTATGACTTGCACAACTGGAGTGCTGCACTGGATGCCTATAAACTCTCAGAAGGGTAGGCAAGGAAAGAGAGGTGAAGGGGTAGCCCTGTATGTTCAGGAGTGCTTTGATAGTCTGCAGCTTAATGATGGTGACAATAGAGTTGGGTGTTTATGGGTGAGAATTAGGGAGAAGGCCAACAAGGCAGATAACATGGTGGGAGTCTATTACAGACCACCCAGCCAGCATGGAGAGGCAGCCAGTATATTCTGTAAGCATCTGGGAGAAGTCTCAGAACTGCTAGCCCTAGTTCTCATGGGTGAATTCAACTTACCAGATGTCTGCTGGAAATACAATACTGCAGAGAGGAAACAGTCCAGGAGGTTCCTGGACTGTGTGGAAGATCACTTCCTGACATAGCTGGTTAGCAAGCCAACTAAGGAAGGTGCCTTGCTGGACCTGTTGGTTGTGAGCAGAGAAGTAGTCAAGGGTATGTGGTGGTTGGAGGCCATTTTGGGCACAGCAGTCACAAGACTAGTTTTCTATTTGTGGAGAATTAAGGAGGGGGTCAGCAGAACTGCTGCCTTTGACTTCAGGAGAACAGATTTTGTCTTGTTTAGGAGACTGGTTGAGGAAGTCCCTTGGAAGGCCATACTGAAGGGCAAAGGAGTCCAGGAAGGTTAGACATTCTTCAGGAAGGAAATCTTCAAGGCACAGGAGCAGGCTGTCCTGGTGTGCCATAGAACAAGCTGTTGGGGAAGAAAGCTGTCCTGGCTGAACTTTGGTTGGAACTTTGAACTATTTTTGGAACTCAGGATTAAAAAGGAGAGTTTATAACTTTTGGAAGAAAGGGCAGGCAGCTCAGGAGAACTACAAGGAAGTTATGCAGGGAGAAATTTAGAAGGGCTAAGGCCCAACCAGAAATTAAACTGTATGCTGCCATAAAAGACAGGTAAAAATGTTTCTGTAAGTAAATTAGTAACAAAAGCAGGAGTAAGTTGAATCTCCATCCTTTAATGGATGCATGGGTGAAACATAGTGATAAATCTGAGGAGAAGGTTGAGATACTGAATGACTTCTTTGCCTCAGTCTGTAATAGTAAGACAAGTTTTTCTCCAGGTACCCAGACCCCTGAGCTGGAAGACAGGGATGGAAGCAGAATGAAGCCCCCATAATCCAAGAAGAAATGGTCAGTTACCTGCTACACCACTTAGACACATACAAGCCTATTGTGATAGATAAGATCCACTCAAGGGTATTGATTGAGCTGGTGAAAGAGCCCACCTAGCCACTTTCCATAACTTACCACCAATCCTAGCTAACTGGGGAGGTCCCAGTTGACTCAAATTTAGCAAATGTGATGGCCATCTACAAAAAGATTGTGAGAAAGGATGTGGATGTTGTTTATCTGGACTTTAATAAAGCCTTTGACACCATCTCCCACAGCATTCTGCTGGAGAAACTGGCTGCTTATGGCTTGGACGGGTGTACTCTTTGCTGGGTAAAAAGACAGCTGAATTGCCAGGCCAAAAGAGTGTGGTGAATACAGTTAAATCCAGTTGGTGGCTGCTCACAAGTGGTATTCCTCAGGGCTCAATATTTGGGCCAGTTCTGTTTAATGTCTTTATCAATGATCTGCATGAGGGGATTGAAGGCACCCTCAGTAAGTTTGCAGATGACACCAAGGTGGGCAGGTGTGTTGATCTGCTTGAGGGTTAGGAGGCTCTAGAGAGGGATCTGGACAGGCTGGATTGATGTGCTGGGGTCAGTTGTATGAGGTCCAAGAATGCCAAGCGCTGGGCCCTGTACTTGGGTCACAATGACCCCATGCAATGCTATAGCCTTTAGGACAGTATCTGGAAAGCTGCCTAGTGGAAAAGGACCTAGGTCTGAGCATGAGCCAGCAGTGTGTCCATGTCACCAAGAAGGCCAACAGCATCCTGGCTTGGATCAGAAATAGTGTGGCCAGCAGGACTAGGGATGTGATTGTCCCCCTCTGCTCAGCACTGATGAGGCTGCACCTCAAAAAACGGGTTCAGTTTTGGGCCCCTCACTACAAAAAGGACATTGAATTGCTGCAGCTTGCCCAGAGAAGGGCAGTGAAGGTGGTGAAGGGTCTAAAGCACAAGTCCTGTGAGGAGTGACTCCAGGATCTGGGATTGTTTAGTCTGGAGAAAGGATGCATCTACAGCTACCTGAAAGGAGGCTGTAGTGCGGTGGGACTTGGTCTCTTCTCCTAAGTAATAAGCAATAGAAGAGGAAATGGCCTCAAGTTGCACCAGGGAGGGGTTTAGATTGGACATCAGTAAAAATTTCTTCACTGAAAGTGTTGTCAAGCACTGGAAGAAAAAAGATTGAGTCACTGTCCCTGGAGGTATTTGAAAGACGTGTAGATGTGGCACTTAGGGACATGTTTTAGTGGTGGACTTGTCAATGCTGGAGTAGTGGCTGGACTCCATGATCTTAAAGGTCTTTTCCAACCTTTACAATTCTGTGATTCTATGACTATAATTCAAATTGCTTTTTCTTCTTATTTTAAGATACTGGAAATTAATATTATCTGAATGTTTGGGGGGAAAGTAGAAGGCAATTTGAAGGATAGAAGTTCAAGTGACATAAATCACAGGACAAAGACAGGAAGCATATGAAAGGTTAACTGTAATTGATGCTTATATTCCACCTATCATCCTGTCTGGGATTCTCTCCTGAAGGCTGAGCCACCATGTAGAGTGTGAGACTTGCCTGCAGGCACCGAAAGAGAGGAACACGTCACCATTTTTCAGTTGCAAATGAACGTGAGTCCAAATTCTAAAGAGAAAGCAAATGCTGCTGTTCTGTTCCCTAATATACAAAGAACTTTTGGAGTCAAATCTGGATGCATGGAGCAGCATATTTCAGCCTATATTTAGCATCAGCATTCAGCATAGTTTTGATAATGATGTGTCATATCTTCACAGCAAATGCTGGTTGCATATGTTGCTGGTTTTCTCAGTAGATGATTAAGCTAAACATAACAAGCAGTACCACAATTGGTATCCGTAGAAGCTCTCTAAGTATTCTCCGACAGTTTACCAGGAGACATACAACAGATCAACTGGAGAAAAGCTAGACAACTGTTATGTCTATTTACTTCACTATTAGGATTGTTTATACCTATGTTCTTTGTCCATTCAATTGCTCCAAAAAGTAAACAGTCTTGTCTTACTGGCACAAATACAAACAGAAAATCAACCTAGAGGTCCAGCATTTGCTACTGAGTTCTAAGCTTCCAGAAGTGAGTATGAGCATTGGAAGTGTCTTTGATATCCAAAATCAAGCTGTTTGGAACATAAGGACTGCACTTGTTGGAGTCCCAATACAAAGGCAGCTAGAAAAAAACAGAAAATGCTATTATTGCTCTTTTTTTTTCATCAAAAACTGCATGTGCATCATGTTTGTACCTGGGTCAGAAATTAAACACCACACCCTCACATTTCTGAAAAAGCACTGAATGGGAGCTAGGAAGGAAAAAGCGTTTGAATTCTCTGATACTGTCTAAAGGTTTTTCTCACCTGTACTCTACCAATGCCATCAGCCTTAGGGTGCCTCAGGAGCTGCACAGCTCAAGGGCAGAAAGGCAACTTACCTGCACTGCTGCAGTAAAGCAGCAGCTTGGGTTTTAAATGCTGACTCAAGTAATCAAATAATTTAATTTCTTTCAGTAAGTCTTAAAAAATATATGGCAATATATGTCCAGCTACCTGAAAACAAGGAGTAAATAAACCCAGAGAAATCCAGATCTTTCCACAGACATTTTGCGAACACCAGATGAAGCTAAAATAATCAAGCATTTTTGCGGGTCACTCATCTAGATCTCGTCTTCACCTCTCAACTAAAATAGTGACAAAATATTAATAATTTGAAGAGAGACGTGAATATTTTTATGAAATGTGCCAAGTGGAAAAACCAGGGTGGTGGAGGATATACGGTTTGCTCTTCATGACTAGAATCTGTATATGAGGAGAATGATGGCAATCCACAGCCGTGTTGACAATTCAGACATACAGGAAATAACCCTGGTAGGAAACTAATACCATCTGGGTTTGGCCCAAGATGTGTGAATGAGAAATATGTTTCTTGTTGAGAATGCAAAGATAGTTTTGGACATTGCAAAGAAGGAATGCGTTAAGCATGCAGAGTTATAAAAATGAAATAGGGTGAGGCATTGCATGCATATGGAATAATTAGAGGAATATGCTTGTGTGCGTCAATAGCTGATGCAGACTTAGAACTGTAGAATTCATTTGTCCTAAGACAACCAGTAAATTACTATAAAAAATGTCTTCAGTATAAATGGCCAGGAGCTTTCTGAATAAAGACAGTATTTGAAAATGCTGACTTGTCTGAGCTACTGAGTTCCCCGTTAGAAAGGGAAGTTTGCTTGTAACACATGTTTTATTTCGGGGAAAAAGTAAAATAATTTCAAAATCAGTGAAACACCCAGTTCTAATATTTATAAAATTGGGAATTTTGATTATTTCAGTGAGTTGTTTTCAGTTTAGATTTTAGTTTTAGTTAAAAGAATGCCAGCATTGAAATGGAATATTACATTTGGCCCTTCCTGAGAACCTTTCAGTCCACACTTGGTGTGAGTATGTTTTCAAAATCTCAGAATATTCTCACTCCTCTCTATCCTGTTCTTGCATTAACTGTCTGAGATTTTAGTGTCTGTTCTTGGCATAGGAAGGCTCTCTGGTTTCTAGTGAAGCCATTGCCAGCATTCTGAGGTTCCTGAGACTCGCTGCCTGCGGGACGGATTTTTGCCTCTCCCTTGACACCCTCATCTACTTGTGAAAGCCCCAGCAGTGCTGATTTTTCTGTTATTTGTGAAGCTTAATGAATGCCTTGCATGGACAGGAAAAAGTTCCAGGCTCTCTTCTTGGTGCACATCAGACTTCTTCTCCAGATTAGACTTTAGTAGTCATCCTTTCTCCTAAGTTTGAGCTTTAAATGCTCTTTTTGAATAAAATTATTGAGAAAAGGTTAGCTAGTCTTTCATGTCTGTCAAAATCCAGGATTAACCCCGTTCCAGCTTATTATACAAATTACCAGTTCCTGAACTGAGCAATGCTCATACAATGACAGCAAACTGTCTGGTTTTGTATCTTGGTCTTCATTTGTTTTTCAGCAGATTTTTGATGTACCTGAACAGGATTATTCTTAACATTGTTAAACACTGCTGGAGACAATTATTTAATTTATTAATTGCTTTAGTGCTTGCCTACTAAGCACAATGCAAGAAAAGATGGAAAATTGAAGTGTCCATTTGGATTCTTTTATTTTCCATTCTTTTTTAGTATGCATTGCACCTGCACAGCACCTGAGATCTTTGGCCAGGATAATCAAAGTCCATCTAATCAAATGTTTTAATACATTAATGACACAGTGTCGTGTATCTGTGAGTGACAGATTACATTCAGGCTGACATGGGCTATCTGAAGAAGTAGGCAGGCTAGAGGTGTGAACAGCAGCCCATTACAGACTCCACTGCAGCTCCAAGTTTGAGTAGATTGTCAAGGTTGAGTTCTGTGCTTGCTAGCTACCAGGCTATGAATATATGACTTGACGGTAAATCCATGTCTGAATCATCAGTACCTCCTTCAGCTTCGTTATAGAATTGTGTTACATTAGCTGATCCTTTGAGAGGCTGCAGACACAAAACATTGCTTTCCTTTGCATCTACCATGGCATGTGCACATCTGCCTTTCAGGTGAGAATCTATGGCTAATTTAAGGCTTGAATTTTCCAAGCTCTTTATGTGTTGTGCATATACTCACATTTAGCTGAATGCAGATTTCCTTGTCCCTGTAGCTTAAATTCTCATCGAATTGAATTCTTTTTTTGTAGTCCCAAAAGTGGAACATGAATGGATATAAACAGTGCACACATGCTTGATTTGCATATCTTAAGGCTTAAATAATTGGTGTTTGAACCACCTAGAAGAATTTATAGTAAAGAATAAGTTAATATTGTTACGCCTACAACATTCAATTTAATTCCACTGTTGGGGAAAAAGGATTTTTAAAAATGTGCATTTCGTGTATGTGCCTGTGTTTTTGAAAGAACTCATTAAATTATGGTTGTACTACGTATTTTAAATATTGACATTTCTGAGTGGGGTTTAATTTTTATTCTGCCAAGTGTTGTAAATTCCTGTTTTGGATCCTGAGGATTTCGGTGGAGGTGGAAAACCACTAATAATTTCTTCTTGTTCGTGCAATTTATATTCACTTCCATGTTTTAGCTTGAAACAGACCATTTCTGTTGATGCTGATAACACTGTCCTGAGTATAAAGCAAACTCCTTTGGAGTCGGGAAGAGTCAAATTTCCTCTAAGTAAAGGCAGTGACATTTACCTTAATAAAAAATTTTGTTTCATAAGGGCCCAGTTCAGCAAGTATTTAGGCACATGCCCAAACTCCACTGATTGCTTTTTCCGGTGCAAAACAGGATACCACGAGGCAGCTGATTCTCTCCATATTCAGAGTTTACGTGATTTTTGGTGTCAGTAAACGAGATCTGATACAGTGGTGGTTAGGGAATTTATCAATCAAAACAGCTTCTGATTGGGGGGGCAATATTGGAAAAAATTGAGACTTTTCTCTTAATGAATCTGACCCTGAGGTTTCACAGAGATTTTTTTTATGGTCTGTAGCTAACATGGTGGTTATGCAGCTAAAGGCATTATCTTCACATCATTAGAATGAAACATAACACTGCTATCCTTGACTTTATTAGCCAGGCTTCATTGGTATCTGATGTTATATATTTCCTATTATAAATCTAAATAAGAACTTACATTGACCTACATTAGACCAAACATTAAACAATTTACTAAGATTACGACTTTGAAAGGGAACTTTAAAAAAAAAAAAAAAGAAAGTCTTTTAGACCACCAAGAAACAACCATAAATTTAAGGAAATATGAGGTTTCCACCATGTGACTTCCCCTGAAGAGTTATGCAACAGACTGCTGTTACTTAAAGGTCATACATAAAAAATTTACGGTACATTTTTAAGGAAATTTATAGTGTTTCTATTTATACAACTTAGATGTCAACAATTTAAAGGTATAGTATACTAAAATAACATATTAATTCTAATCCCTTTGAATCTGTGATAAAACAGAATGCTCTAATATAAGTCATATATAAAAGAGTTTTAATAAATGTATCTGTAGTAATTGATGTGGTATGTGTGATGTAATGATTAGCTGTTTATTATCTGTTACAGATCATTTGTGCATTTTTATCCTGAAAATCATTTGCAAATGGGGTTGATTTAGGGCATCATTCTTTGTCGCATAGGCCCATGACATGGTGGTGTAACTCTATAGAAGAGCTCTGCAAATCAGTCTCGGAACTGTTTCTTTCAGTGTTGAGATGAATGATGCCATCAGTACTATCTAGACCTCTTGTTTCAGGCTATCTTTGAACTCAAATACATATCATTTACCCAAGATATTGCAGGATTCTCTGGAAGTAAAAATTTGTAGCACTATATGAAGGTACCACCCCTTAGTTATTTGCTGAACTTTGCGCTGACATGAAGTGGGAGCACTTACACAGTTACTCAGCCTTAGGCAAGACAATGACAAAGACAACTGACAGGGGTAATTTCTCAACTCACCAGGGCTGCCTTCCAGATTGAACTCAGCCATAGGAGTCCCATTTTCACCCTTGCCTTTGCACATTAACCCTTATACTTATGTATATTTACAGGGGAGTTGAGACCACAGATGCATCATTTTATGCCAGGAGTTGGAGCCATGTCTGGCAGTGATTATTGATGCTAAATTCATCCCTAAATTTTGCATGTTAAAATAATGAACAAACACAAAGGCTCCATTAGGGCACAGCATTTAAGTACCCTAATGTGTGTAAGCACTTTGACAGCATAAATATTCATTTCTCATTAAAACAAGTCTTCATAGATAAACAAAGGTCCTAGTACACAAAACACCTCTGAATATGCTTGACCATAAATACTTTGATAATTCCTTTGGCTTTGAGGTCAAATAGAAACACAGTGATGAATGGGACAATAGCATTTGGAGAAAGATACTAATATGATCATGGAGATTTGTTTTTACCTGGTATTGTGACCTGATCTTGCCTTCAGCAAAGAACCTAAGAATGCAGTCTGGTGGTGGCAAGTTCCTAAAAATAGAGAGAGGAATACTCCACAGAAGACAGCTTTTGGGTTGCTGGGCCACCCACCAGGTTTTAGTTATGGAGTCTCTACAAACTTGAATCATGGTATCTAGTCCCGTGGTGACTCTCACACCATTCCTGTAGGAATGCCCTTCTCTGGGCTTGAAAAATGTTTCTTGCCTTGCTGTGGGAGATACTGTTCTACTGGTCTCTTTAGCTGCTGCTATCTCCAGCTCTGAAGATAACATACAATGCCTGAGTGGCCCTTCGGAGCTGGAGCTGATACAGTACTATTGGTAAGAGATTCCCGGCAAATTACTCCATAGACCTTTGCAGAAATTACTTGTGCAACATTGAATTACTGTGTTTTTTGCTGTAAAATAGAGTCAGACTTGTTCTGCAGATTTTGGATGTTTATCTAAGTTGTAGCACCCTGTGATTTGCCTGTGCTGACTGAAGAAACGTATCGCTGCTCCTAAGCTGGTCATCACCCCTTCATCAGCATAATTCATTTCCATAATAAGAAGCTGTTGTAAAGAAAGTTGGCTACAACTGTTCCAGCAGAGTTTACAGGTTCATAGGCCAACCCAAGCAGCAATTAATTTAAAAGAAGATGTGATCATTTCCTATCTTTTTATGAGCATTAAATAATACTTTTTTTTTTTTTCTTTTGGACAAAAAGTATTTGATATGTCAAATGACTAGAATAAGAGCTGATAGTATCTCTGGTATTTTAAAATATTTATACCTTTTACAAATAAGAAAATCACAAAGTGTTAGAAAAGAATAACAGGTATGACATTTTAAAAGCTGTTTTTCTTTATAACTGTAAATCTAAAGTTTCAGAGAGAAAACACTAATAAAAATTAGTCAGTCATCTTTATGATGTCATTCTCATAATTTCCCTTGAAGTAAACTAGCAAGTACAAATAATATTTGTAATGTCTGACATCATCTATGTAGCTTTCCATTGCTCAGACTTCAGGTTAAATTTAGTGATGTTTCCCATTTGTTAGAAAGAACACCTTCTGGGTGGAATGAACTGCATTAATAAAATCTTTCTGAAATTAGGCCCCTTTTCTAACTTGTTTAAAACAAAACAAAAGAAAAAACATGTGCACACCCCCCAACAGACCAGGAATGACAGGAGTACAGCAGTAACAAATTGTTAAAAAAGTGATCATTTATAAGAACCAAAGTTTCAGTCCTGAGTCTTGAGTGCTCACACGAGAAAAGGAACCATGCTTTTCAGCGATGGTCTCTTTAAAAGGAGATAAGCATCACTGTAATAGTTTTTTTTTTACTCAGGAAACAGTATTCCCTTCCATGTGATAAATGCCCTTTCATCATACTTTGACCTGCGAATGCTTCTTAGAATCACTCAAACTTTAAAATATGTTTCAGAATAGCCATGGACTAATTTTCTTGTGGCTTCTTTGAGATGTTAAGCTCTAAAGGACATTTCTAAAAGTGAGTCCTCGTTTTTAAGGTTTAACTACAAACAGCTGAAAGGTATATAGGAATCACAGAAAGAGCCATTGGTATGTCCTCAAAAATTAGTCTCAGATTGACCACTACCACTAACGCCCATTTGAAAATCTTAGCCTTCTATTTACATCAGTTCGAATACTGTCTGTTAGTTGATATCTTATGCATATAGAATGGCCAGCCACTGCGTTTCATCTTCCTTTTTCTTTTCATTCTAATCTTTCTACAATTTTGAAAATGGTAATTTCATTTCTTTATTGCTGTCTCTTAGTGACAGGAGATATGTCAATTCCACAGTATTATCATAATTTATGCAGTAGCATATGCTAATAACTTATGTAGAATATGACAAAGTTGTATTTCATATGAAAAAAGTCTTGCTCCACTTGTGGAATACACAGTCTTGCTCTTTCTCTCTTTTGTCCACCATGTCCTTTCCCAGATGATGAGCTGTCTCTCCACTCATGGAAAAGAGCAAAGGAGCAGGAGAGATGGTGGTGGGACATGATCCCCATTGCCTTCCCCAAACCATCTGTGCTGTTCTGCTCCACAGCATGACTGGCTCATCAGCATCTTTGTCCTTAACATACTTTTTATCTAGACAAATATGTACCAGTTGAATTAATTTTAATTAAATTATCAACTGGAATTACATCTTTCATTTCTAACCATCTTTCAAAGATATGCAATACACAGATAACTTAGACCAATTTAATCCTAAGAACCCTGATAACTTTTTCAGATAATACATTGCATTATTTATTATAAACTTGAAATTTACATAAATATTATTCATTATTCCTGATTTTTTTGTTGTTGTTGGAAGACCTGGATGTCTGTTTTAAACAGTGTCATTGGTGACTTCTGCATTTGAGTGGATATTAACTTAAATGTGAAAGTTTTTCAAAATCAAAGCAGAAAAAATGACTAGAGTTGTCAGAATGTTGTGATACACTGATTCATTGTTCCTTGATAAATGCCAAAAATTTTCTACTCCCCTCCCTCACCAAAAAAAAAAAAGAATTCCTCATTCACCCATTTACAGTCTATACGTAAGTACTGAATGGAACATTTCCTGAAAGAAATATAGGTAACAGAAACATCATTTCTTCTTTAGAAATATGAGGTATGTAATACTTAGCAGAGCCTCACTGAGCTACAAAAAACATATTCCCTGAGGAAAAAAAGAACAGTCACTACTGAAAAAAGTGCCATGCTATATGCAATTTGTTTTATCTGAAGAGTACAAATATAACTGCTTACATGTATTTAAGCAGTTCATACAAATTCATAAAATCACAAATGTTTCCTTGCAATTGTTCTCGGAACTGATAGAGGAAAATCTCCCAGGGACACACAAAGTGTAGTGAGTAATGAAAACTGCCCTTTCTCACGTGAAACTTAAAGCAGATATTCTCCAGAAAACCAGCAGGTTCCCCCATTCTCTGCTCTTAAGGGCTCTTCCCAGTCTTACTGCATGAAGGACTTACAACCTTTATCAGAGCTGACTGTATGGAAGGAATGTAGACTCAGACATTTGAAGGCATGCCACAGAACCTCATCAATCTGGTATCTTGTTAATTACAACTAATATTTCATTATGCTGTGGAATATTCAGATATAGAGATGTGTGTACACATCTCATTAAGTAGTGTAGCCAATGCTTGCAGGCACAAGCCTTGCAAAGTGTAAGAGATATACTGAAAGCTGAAATTAGTAGATTAAAATTCTGCACTAGGTTTTCAGCCTTTTCATTTGAAACCTTTAGACTTCATGATTGTAGGAAGAAGTTTGAGAACACAAATCAAGCTAAAAAGTAAGGAGGCAGTGAATTTCTACTCCCCCTGTTTGCAAATGGCTTTTTTTAAGCACCATGGCTTTTAAGCCAATTTCATGATTTTGGAGTGTATCTCGTGAATATCTGAATGGACAGGATTGAAGGTACTTTATATGGCTTATTTAAAAATAACATCCTAGCCCAAGCTATAAATCATGATAAGTATTTAATGCCTTATGTATATAATAAATATTCAAGTCTAAGTATCTGGTTACAGCAGTGATTAAGAGTTCTGAAAATCAACCTCTTAAAAAACGCTCTTCAGTGGAAATGCTGTTAGTGGTGAGGCTTCTTTCACACCCTTCTATGCACATGTACAGTTCACAGCCATTAAGTCAGCAGTGTGACAGCACTTGTTATTCCTGAGGTGCTGTGCACATCGCAGATCTCATTTGAATATTGTTTTTTGAGAAATGTAAAAATTTCTTAAGAGGAGCCATCCTTATATGAAGCTCTATACCTTATAGTGGTTAAAGCAACTGGAGGGGTTTTATGGTGGGAAGAGAGACAGAAGGACAAGAAAGATATCTTGTGTGTGTGTGTATGTGCTATCTCTAGATTAAGGTTAAAACTTATCTTCCTTGAGCTGGGGAAGAACTACCTCTGGTTGGATAGCCGCAGTCAGAAGGAATGAACCAGAACTACAGACTACTGCAGACTTTTCCAAACTCTGTTGCATTTGCAACAATACAGGCAGGGACTGATTGGCTAGGAAACAGCTCTGCTTCGAGACTTTGGGGTCTTGACAGGCAGCAAAGTGAACATCAGTCAGCAGAGAGCCCTGGCAGTGCAGAAGACCAACAGCATGCTGGGCTGTATTAACAAGAGGGCAGGCAACAGAGCAAAGGATTATCCTCCCCTTGCTCCGCACTCACAAGGCTGCATCTAGAATACCACATCTGGTCTTAGAGGCCCCTCAGTACCAGAATGATCTCGATACACTAGAGCGAGTTCAGTGAAGGGGACTGGAGTACTTGTCCTATGTGGGAATGCCAAGAGAGTGGGGCTTGTTCAACGTGGAGAAGAGAAGGCTTTGGGAGCTTGTTCAGCAAGTGGGGCAGTTAAGGGCAATCAATGCAGAGGATTGCATCACTAACGCTTGTCTAGGATTTTTGGTAAGTATTTCTGTGGCAGTTATTGTCGGAAAATCCTAGTGAGTAAAAAAATCAGATCACACATCCAATGTAAAGGTCTAACCTATCAAGCTAGTGGTTATACTGTTATGGACTTTCTCTCATGTTCTTTTTCCATTTTTAATAGAATTTCTAGTCTTGGCGTGAGAAGGTTTCCAAATAACAACTTCCTTAAAATCAGAAGAGGAATTCTGCACTTGATTCATGGCAGGGACTACAATCTGTAACTTTCTATATATCCTGGATAACTTCCTCCTCATCTCTATAGAACAATGAGTCTATTTTACCAAACATTATTTAATTACACACAGTAGCACAGCAGGTCTCTTTATGAGCATGTACCATTGACTTTATATGTGCCTTTGGAGGTGCTTCTCTAAATTTCACCTGTCTCGTATATTGTGTCCAATACTTTACAATTTCATAACTGTCCTCAGAAGTATATCCTGATAGCCCTTAGTCACTGTTGATAGCCTTGGGGATGCTTACTATTGCACCCAGCCCTGCTATAAAGCAGACATTGCATGTGAATCCGATAGCCTAAATGAGTTCCCAAGTCACCTTGCTCTGCAGCATATTCAGAGTTTCACATAAAAGATGATTTTGACATGTCTTGGTTCTGCTCCACACAGAAAGGAAAGAAACCAGCATTAACGCTAGGATAATTCTGGACAAGGAATCTGAAGCAAAGATTCAAGGTGATAGTTGTACACACTAGAACACCAGCAGAGCTCGGATCTACTGCACCCAGTTCTGTTGACATATGACCCAGTTCCCCACCAGGAAAGCTACATGGCTGTTGTCATTTTTGTAAACAAATGGATAATAAATTATAGTAGTAGGAAAGCTGCTGGTGAATCCCTCATTAATTGGTATTGAATCAGAACTATCAAAGCAGCAGCATGTAACAGACAAGTGATTATGTTGCTCAAATGTCATGCCTTTTGTGTGTGGCAATTCAATTTGTTAAACTTTTTCATCAAAGAAAAAAAGAGAATGAAAAGTCAGTATTGCCTTCTCTGACATTTATTACTTCACCTATTTCTGCTAGATTTTATTTTTCCAAATTAAATATATTTTGTAGATGCCACCAAACAAAAGCCCTTTTCAGCACTGTTTAATCCAATTGTGTCTTACTGAACTCCTGAGGATGCTGCTGGTTATACAGTGACAGCATCTCTTATCCAAAGTACTTCAGATCCTCTCTGAGATACTGCTTAATACCTGCTTCTCTTATAGCTACTGGATAGCTACTCTGAGGTGTCACTGGTGCTTCTTAAATATTTTTTCAGTACAGAACAGAATAAGGTGAGAGCGGTTTGTGTGTTTAAAGATCCTTCCAAAGGTATGTTATATTGAATTTAGTGTGCCATTTCATTATCTAGATTTAGATTTCTCTAGACTTCCTACCAATGTGCTCTAATCTAGTGTCACCAGCAAATTCTGCCACTTAATTATCATGAACTCTTCAAAGTAATGGCTGGTTTTCTGGAAGCAATACTAGATTACACATTTTTAAATTATTATCAAGATACCAGGTGTTTATTTAGTCTGTTTGTTCATCTCCTAAACTAGCAGTATACTGGAGGTATGTCCAGATGTACTGGTGTAGAGCAGTTCTTCTCTGAGTGCTCCTTTTTTGAGCCTACAAGTACAGAAACAGAGAGTTTTAAAAACAAACCATAGGCTGTGTCTTTCCCAGTCTCTCGTAGGCAAACAATTCAAGCTGTCTCTTTTGCTTTTATACTCTGGTGGTCTAGCTAACCAGCCTCTGCCAAAGATCATCATCTAGCTTGAGGGAGTTCTTCTTTTATCACAATGTATTAAAAATGTCTCTGTATTTTTCCCTATTTGTCCTTTAAATTTCCTCTCAAACCTCAGATTATTATTCTACCATAAATGTTTATGGGAAACTCCTACTTATTTTGCCAGTGAAACAATGGCAGGATATAACCCTTACTCTGGTGATCTGAATTTATATTCTGCTCTATTAGTGTCACTTGAGTTGGATTTCCATTTTATTATAAGATTATTATTTTTTGGAGGCCTGAACGTTCCCTCATACCTTGCTATATTTCTCACCTTCTTGATTCCTAATTGTTCCAGTATATACATACTTTCTCTGAGTCTAATAAGGTACTTTTAAAGAACCTCCATGCTGCTTCTACGGATTTTAATTTCCTAACTTTCCCCTTCAGGCTATTTCTAACTTCCTCAATATAAAAATCTTCCTTTTTTGAAAAGTACTGTAATATTATTACCTCATGGTGGGATCCCATGGGAGGATGTTGAACTTAATTATATTATGGTCACTTTTATTTAGTGGCTCAACCACGTTAACTTCCTGAATCCATTCATATGTTTCACTCAAGACCTGCATCGAGACTAGATTCGCCCTTTCAGCATTCCAGAATTCTTGTAACAAATGATTGTCTTTGGTGTCTACACACTACTCCTGTACTGTACTGCGAGGGCTTAAAAATGCGTGCCTGTGATACACACAAAAAAGTCACCAGGAAATACTTGTTTATTCAGTGCCCTTTTAAGAGTGCCTAAAGTCTAAAGGGCTTATTTGTCAGTGAAACCACATGTAGTTTTCTGAATTCAAATATTCCTTCTCTGCACATGAATCAAACTGCATGTTCTGGAGTTCAGTTACACATCTGACTCCGCATGTGGTGAAATTCATGTCTGTGCAACATGAATTCTTGCAGGTTAAATATCCTACGGTTATTTAAAATCAGCAAATGCAAATTTCTGGTTCTCCAAGGGTTTGAGAGACTAAGCCCACTGAAACAGCAGTTAGTTCCCTACGTTATAATAAAACCAACCCTGAAAACTGTAAATTAATGATTTTGGGACCTGTAGTAAATAGAAATTGCGATACCTTACAGGTGGAAGCACATTATGATGTACAGTAATGTACCTCAAGTAACCAGTTGTCATTAGGCTGAGATTCAGATGAAAACATAATGAACTATATGGTGGTTTTCAGAAAGCGGACTGAAATATGGTTTGTCTTTGAACTAGATCCACTGCTTCTCTGAACTTATAAACATGACTTTGAAAGAATGTACACTGTTTTCCTGATTAGAAGTCCCTTTTCTTTCTTTTTTTCCATTACTCATTTATTTCAATCCCAATTTTAAAATCTATCTCATTAGAAAAGCATTCCCAGTAACAGAAGTTGAAACAAATACAGACATGTGTATCCTTGTTCAGCACACTGCATGACAGCTATTACTACTACATGTTGTGGGAACATTAATATTTGTCTGTACTAGACTAAATTTCTTTATTATTTTAAATCCCAAAGTGATGACTCTTAAATCTAACTTCTTCTTAAATTTGCCAAGTGACAAATGTTCGCTTCATTAATAAGTTGTGATTCACAATTTGAAAGAAAGCTAAAAATAGTTTCTGAAATAGTGTGTCTTGATGACATAAACACAGTAAACTTATATTTTTGCCATTTCCAGGATTGTTTCACTTGTACAAAGCAGTAAAACTATTCTGCTCCTTCCATTTTTCTCGTACTATAAGAACCAAGAAAGCAGGAATTTGTTTAGCTCATTGGCTCCATTTATCCTGAGCCAAGACCATGATCTTGGAAACCCTTTAACTTGGCTGAATCCAGTACAAAGTTCTTTGCAAAAAGCCAGTGCAATTAGAACAACGCAGTGTATGTTCAGTCTCAAAATTAAGACGATAAAGTTTCAAGTGGCTAGAACTGAAATACAGAGTATCATGAACTCAAACCCTTAATCAGTTAAACACAATACCTAATTCCACTAGTATTTGATCAGATGAAGAATTGTGTAGTTGAGAACAGCATAAAGAAAACAGTATTCTACCTTCTGGCAAATGGGTAGAATTAACATAGAAAACAAGGAAACATAATGGAAGAAGTCTAAGTTTTATGCAGTCCAGCCCTGGGAGCGTCTCTAAATACTCCAGACAGAGCAGTACTAGAATACAAGCGATCCCCTTTGCACTTTCTGTTTTATCATTGGTTACTGCTAAGTGATAATACACATATGCTAAGTGAACAGGCACATTGTAGAGTCAGTTTTGAAGTCTGGTGCTTTTTTTTTAATCTCTATCACTGTATATCTAATAGATATAAATAAACACAGGAATGAGATATTCTCTTCATTTTCTGTGAAAATATCTGTAAATGGTATTTTGATGAATTACAGCACTTAATAAAATCAAAGAAATCAAATTCCGTACTAAGGATTCTAGTTTATTATGTTTCATTTCACCTAAATTCTTCACTGCTGAAGGTACATTTTTGGTTTATTGAACAAAGGTAGGAATTTTCAGGCCTTATTAAAAGATAATTTTAGCAGTGCTGACATTGAGAGTAGAGTACTAGATTCTTTCGTGCATTTTGCCTGGGGTTTTTTTTGACCATTTTTGACCATAAAGTGATTTCAGAAGTTACTAGTTAGTAAGAAGCTAATTAAGTTCATTTCCCTTACGTTACATGCCACTGTTTTATCCTTAGAATACTCACTCCTGGAAGTTAAAGTATTTATGCAGACAGTCAAATGTAATAAAATTTATACACATGGATAACATGTATATATTTTTAGTACAAAATAGAGGACTGCATGAGTTGTATTGAACTATGTTCCTTTTGTTCTTTTATTTGTGACACATATGTATTTAAGGTACTATTTCAAAAGCAAACTTACTAAAGGGTCCATATAATTTCTAAGAAGAACATATCTCTACAAGAAGTGCAAAATGTTGCAAGCTGCAAAATACTGACTTACAATGGGAAAAACACAGTGTTGAATGCTTTTGCTTCAAGAACTGAAATGACTTTTAAATCGATTACACATTTTTTTACCAAGCATTTGTTAATAAAGGGATTGATCCAATTTTATCTGTGGCCTCCCCGGACCCACAGAGCCACCAGAGAAACTTTGAATGTGAAATAGTTTTGATTTGTCCCAGTGAGGGGCAACTCATTGGAGGTGGTAAAACCAGACAGAGGTTGGTTTCTGTTAGGCAGTTCCCTAAATGTTGCCTACTTGGATTTGTCTATTCCTTCAAACTTTTGATATGACGTTTGCAACTTCACAGTATTTGGCAGGGCTGTGATTTGTAAATAACTGTAGGGGCAAATCTGAGTAATCTCATAGGTGGCTTGTTAAAGTTTTATTTGATCTTACTGACTTAAGACATGCACACACATGCCTGTTAGATGAGACCACTGACTTCTTGCCCTTTCCCTCAAAAAGTCACTGTGGCAATAGTGTCCTGATAATATTGTCTTGTCGTATCCTATAAACCAATGGTGGGGAAGGAAGGAAAACAGCAGTAATGGAAGCTGCCAACATTTTGCATTGTCTTTCTTCTAATCTGAAATTCTATTTTTTCATCTAGATTTTTAAAGCATTCGAGGTTCAGTGCATGCATGAACATACCTAAACATTGTCTGTTATGGGGTAAGAAGAGTCAATAGTGCTTAGTCACATCTTCAACTAGGCTCTACAATATTATTTTACATGCATGAGTTACAATTAAACAGGCAATTTGTAATGGAAAGGTGTGTGTCTTCTTTAAGGAAGAGCTTGAAATGATGTCCTAAGAGGAGCTAACTTCTAATGTGGTTCCTCATGAAAACTGATCACACTTCCAAAAAAATGATACAGATACTTTGTTTAAATTATCTTCTCTTTCACAATACAGTGTAACTCAGATCTATTAGCATCATCTATTAGTACTTCTGGTATGTTGTCTCCAGGCTCTTACAGTGATTGAGAATCCAGCCGATAGAGATTCACAGAACTTTTAGGAATGTCAAAAATATAAAAGGTTTTGGTGATTTACTCCCTCTTTTGTTTCTTTTCAAGGCATTCAGTTAACACAAAAATAATGATTATTACATGAATTAAAGTTGTTGCAATTCAGCTGTAGGGATTGTGATTCAATGCCAATGGAGATAGATCAAGGTTTTAAAAAGTATCTGCTGTAAATTAAAAACAAATGGTTGAAAGTATTTTGCAGACCTCTCTCCCACAGATTGTATATTCCATTTTTCCAAATTAAATCTAAGAGAGAATATTACTTTGTTGAGATTTATGGAATAATTTCTTAAAAATTCCAGCAATATGAGAATGCAGGCAGACAGTGACAGTGAACAAAAATAAGTGTCAGCTACTAGGTGGTTTCTTTTGGAGTTGGGTGTTTTGTTGGTGGTTTGTTTTTTTTTTGTTTTGTTTTGTTTTGTTTTTTGGGGGGGGTTTTTTGGGGGGGTTTTTTTTGGTTTGTTTTTTTTTGGTTTTTTTGGTAAGGGGAAAAATTAGTTATGACTGGTTTTTAAAACTAAAATTATATATAAACCATTAAATTAGGGACAGATCATTTGTCCCAATTTTAACTGTAAAGGGGATAAAATGGGTGGAAAACATGATAATATGCTAGTGCTCTGCTGGAGGAAGTGTTCCTCCCACAATCCATCTTACTGATCCTGTCTAAGGAATAGGACTTAAGAGCTTGTGAGAAAATGTGTGTAACAGGATATAGAGGAAAACTGTTCTGTGGCATCTGGGGGAATTATATATAGGAATAGCAGTTGGGCTGTATTAACTATGAAAGTATATATGTTATTCAATTTTTAATCTCATTCAAGACAAAGACATGACCCATTTTCTGTATGGCACAGTACAAGGGATATAATACCAGAGAAAAACATACAGTTATGATGGACAGGAAAGTATACAGAAGTCTCAAGGACATGGTACTGTTTTGAGAGCTCCAGTACTTCATCGGTTCCCTAAAGTATTCTAGGACCTCATTACAGATTTTAGGGTGTCCAAGAGCTTAAAGGGATGATGAATCTTGGAGCCTTAGTGGACTGTTAAAACCTCCTCCCATTAAAGAAAAACATGTGGTTGAAACTGTGTTGGCTAAAAACCATGGAATTTTCTGCGTAACTTTATTCCTTCTTTGCCATTTTGTGTTGGATATCATGATCTGCCTGTTATATTTCATCAAATGCAATAATTTTCTTTTAATTAGATAATTACCATGTTATTCATTGGTTTTGATCACTTCTGAATTCACTTTTGGTTTTAACAAATGCACTTTCAGAAGATGATGGATTTTTACATTTTTAAAACCGCTAAATGTTCAAAAAGGATTTGTACACATAACAAAATTAAAGTAGGGATTATCTAGCACTGTGTGTGGGATACTGCTATAATCTATACAGTGCATGGAAAAGAAACTGGCATTCTCAATTGCACTGCACACATCTCAGTAATAACAGGGTATGAGGCATACAATTTCATGGAACACCCACAATGAAAATTATTCTTTCCAAACAGAGAATTGTTTTGGAATAAGTTAGGTTAATTGGCACCATGGGATTCCTCTCAAGGAAACACAGAACATTAAAATCTACACATGTGCATGTAAAATGATAAAGTATTATCTTCTTTCCCCTCTCAGCTCCTTGAATCTAAGACACACTGCCCAAAATCAACAGAAATTATTAAGTTTTGTTGATTCAGATTTCCTTAGAATAAACTGGCAATTCTTCATCTGGTCAGCTTACAACCTGAGAGTCACTGCACTGTTCCACAGTTGCTGGCTTGGGCATGGTTATCTAGTGTAGTCTCTCACACAAAAATAGAGGTCTCCAGAGCTTTTGGCACATGCTTTCCAGAACTATAAGAATCTTTATTTCTGTCCAAGCAACAGACCTATATGGTGGTAAGATACAGCCTCTTTCAAAGGACTGTTGTGCCCCTGTTAGGATTAGAACCAAAATCTGCAAATGGCTAATGAGAAAACCAGGCACATTTCACTGTCATAATATTGTCCTGGGTTAATACACTGATTGTACTTTATAGTTTCTGAATACACTTGAAGTATATTAAGTCCTCACAGAAGTACTATCACCCTCTCAAAAATCGTGAAGAACTAATAAACATCTTCCTATTCATGAAGAAGGCTGAATTATCACACAGGCTGTTGTGCTATGTGCATCATGTCTATTCCATTAATGTTTAAGGTCATTATAACACGGATGTTGTATTTGTTTTGTCTTGTAAGTGCCCTGTACTTTGACATCTGGCCATTTGCACACTTTAACCAGTATTTCTTTCCTAGTTTTCTTCCCTAGTCATTTCAAGACCTTTAAAACCAATTAATTGCATTTCCTAATGGGCAGGTCATAGGTGAGGTGTGGCGTCAGAAATTATGTCTGTTGTGTTATGAGTCTGACTGCAGCTCTTCTGGCCTCTTGAGTGAGTGAGTGAGTGAGTGAGTGAGTGAGTGAGTGAGTGAGTGAGTGAGAGAATCCCCCACGTCCTGTGACCCTACATATCTTCACATGTAAGTCCTGTGCTGAAGAGTAGTCTTCATCACTTCTGTCTCTGCAGTCTCCAGTGGAAAGCTGAGATTTATGTTGGTTGTCTTGCCATTTTTGCAACAACACAGACAATGTAGCATTTCAGCTTCTACCCAAAGACATCCTAGAGTCTCCCCTTTCATATTCTGAACGAGGAGTTCCAGGACACTGAAGAATACCCCAAAACATATCAGTGGTATATGCCAATAATTACTTCCCTTGCCACTCTACCTAGACCTAAACATATATCTCAAATGCAATTAGCATTCAATTAGTCCCAGAAGTACAGGAACAAGACAGCAAATAGAACTTGCACTCACCATAGGTTGAAATAACTGTAGAATGAAATGAAAATTAAATCTTACACTGTTCCTAATGGCATATATGTCATATTTATATTCTGTACTCCAACATTGTTATTTTAGAGGACTAGTCCTATTCTTTGTAGACAGATGAGAACTTAGTCTGGTAGAACAAAGAGGGTTTACTCTTCAGAGTTTTCACAGACAGTGCTTCTGAGTAACTCTGAAATAGTTGCAGGCCTGTTAGGTTGAAGAAGGAAGAAATTCAGATGGATCTCCCAATTCACATTCCAGTCCTAAAGCCTGGAGGGAAGTACATCCTTCCATTGCTCCCCTTTCTCTCTGTGCATCAAAATGCTCCCCTGTTTGTGAGTAATTAGTCACAAATTTAGCAGACACTGTAAGTTTGGCTTACTATAGAGCAGAGAGCAGAAGACAACCTTTGCTGAGAGTATAAACTGGTGGTTAGTAGAGGAGAGCCCTGTGATGTCAAAGCAAAGAAGTTGTTCAGGAAAGAACTCACTCATGTAAGAATTCAGAGGAAAATAAATTGATTGAGAATACTGGACTTGGGATAGAAGGATTAGCATGAACTGTGTGAATTGTGGGTCTTTTGTCAGTAACAAATCCTGTGGGTATTGACGGACAGTATGTGTTGACTTAGGTCTGTACATCAACATGATGCAAAAACAAATGTCAAGAGGAATATGTGAGAAGTTCTATCAATGATGGAACTGAGCATGCAATTCAGCAAGTAGCACAATCGGATCTGTTCACACTCAAAGTTTTAAATAGATTTTATGACTGGTGTATTGTAGCTTTCTGTAGCAGCACTCCTCACTGCAAAGGCTGCACAACCTGTTACAATCTCCTTGTAACAGGCTGTTGCAGTGCTGGAGGTAGTGCTATTTTTTCAATTTTTTAATTTGTAATTTATATTGAATAACTTGAGGAATAGGTATTTGTATGATTAAATGTTATGGCGTGATACAAACATGACAGCATGGTAAAGTTTCACTATCAATCCTGCATTCCTGCAGAAAGGTGCCTATGGTGCCAAGGTGCTCATTTGATCCTGAGAAGCTCTGGAATAATTGGCTTGCAGCAGCCTGGTTTGCACAGTCTACTTTCATAGTCTTACACAAAAGATACGAATTGCTGTGTCCTACAGCACTCTTCAGGGCATCACAGAAGAATCCCTACCTGAATCACTGCATCTCTCTTGAATAGGACTTTGTCCGACTGAAAGTACTTGTGCTCTGATATAAAGACTAACCAACATCCAGTAAGGAATATACCTAACTTTTAATTCTTCTAAACACTATTACTTGGAAATTTGCTGAGCGTAGACTTAAAACAATTGTTATTATATATTTCTATATTTTTTTTCACTGAAAAGACAGTATATTTACAAGGAGTTATATAGGAATATAGTATTTTTAAAACTTCGGGAATTAAAAAAACCCTATAAACTAGTCTTACTGATTAATTTGAAAGTAAAATGAAATAAAAGGGTGATTATGGCTTAGGGTTATGGGGAAGTTTCTGTTAAAATTTTAAGTGTTTCTAACAAGGAAAACCATAGTCTTAAGAGAAGAAGGTGATGGAGGTCAAGGAGTCTAACTCATATATTCTTAACATTGATCTCCAATACCAGTTCACTGAGATTTTCTGTCCCTTTTCCTGGCCCTGTCCTGCCCTTTCCTTGCTCAAAGGCTTTGCCCTTTATTCCAGTATTCCCATGAGATGTACTAAGAATATTGTATTACTAGCTAAAAAATCAAACAGACAAACAAACAAAATCTCTAAACAGGTACGACTGGTAATTCCATAATGGCCAGTCTAAGGATACCCATTTTGTAGAGGTTTCTACTCTAGGCACTGGGTGAGGCAAAGTGCAACAGAATTCAGCTGTTCTTGCTGGCTGCCCAATTTATGACCCTGTAGCCAGCACATACACACCAGAGTTATATCAGAGCTTGGTCACAATCAGAAAAAAAGTAGCAATAAAATGAAAATAACTCAAGGACCAGAGATAACACACAACTGGACATGAAGCCCACCTGCAATTCTATACATAAAGAGCTAATTCACTCAGTGGATTTAAAAGTAGAAAACTGCCATGGAACTACAGGGGCTTGATTTTACCATTAGCAGTAATAAGATGTAACTTGGCTAATTTGAACAGTTTTGAGGTCCTTTCATTTTAAAATGATGTTGGGAGATGAATGATTGTAGGGACGGACTGCAAAAATGATTTAAGGCCTAACAGTTGCAGCCCTAGAGCTTATTTACCTGTTCAGAAAGTATTTGAAAAGGTGATTATAGCATTTAACTCCCAAGAGAAGGGATAGGCTCTTCCTTTTTTGTTGTTCCCAATTCATACTTTGATGCCTTCCCTTCTCAACAATATGTTTTAGACCAATATAATTTTGAGCCAATACATGTGCTTGGGGCTCAGGAGACAACAGAGTAAGTGAAAACTGATGTAATAGGTTGTGTTATATTTTACGGTGGTCGCCACTAATTTAAAGTTTTCCAAATCTTAGGAAATAATACAGTTAATAATAAGTTAATAAGTTAATACAGCTGCAGGAGTAAGGAAATTTGGTGAACTACTAGAGCACTCAGCATTTTTCTGTGAGTTGATACAGTCTTGAATACAAGGTGACTGGTCTTGTATTAAATAATATATTCAGCACTGCTACGTCTCAAGAAATCATAAAATTCAAGTACGTGGAATGTTTTGATCCTTTTTTTTTTTTCATTCTGCATGCATTGTGGGATAAAATCATATTTGCCTGATACTTTAAAAGTATTTATTTTGAGAAACTTTTTGACAGTAGATTCAGATACATCAGGACTGTTTTTTCTTGATAATTGATTACGGTCTCCTTGGACGCTAGTGAAATCACAGTGTTACTGTTATTAGTTCAATAGCTTCTCATTCAAACTTTCAGCCTGTCTTCTACTTGGCAATAGTTTAAAACAGAAGGAAAATGATGGTAGTGAAAATAAGCCCAAAAGAAAGAACAAGTACTAATATTTTAATTTAAAAATTGTCTTTACTACATAACTTTGAAGGAACAGCTGTAAAATGTTTCTCTGTAACTAAGAGCTCTTCACCACAGCAATAATGTAAATCTGCAGAAGAGAGAAGCAAGCTTAGGGTTTTTTTTTTCTCATAAATGCTTATTCTTTTATTCTAAATACATGCCACATGCTCAAGGTACTTTGTAATATTAAAGGGCACTGGTGATGGACTCAGTACTGGGCTATATATTCCTACATAACTGAGGCCAGGTGCATGTCCTGGATTGGAGTTCCACATGTCACTCACTCAACTTTGGGGCAAGACTGAGGTGCATAGCTTCCTTCTTTTCACCACGCTCTTGAGATAGGGAAGAAATGGCTAAGGGTGACAGGAGGGACTTCACCAAGTACCCAATCCTGCCATACATATGACAATACATATGTAGCCAGTGTGACATAAACTACGTTGTTTACATTAGAAAAAGAAGAGGAAATCAATCACCTCTATTTTACTCCACCTGTCAGCATTAAAAATAGCTTATTGGGATAGCTGTCCAAAACACTTTACAGAGGCATCACTTGAAATTACCTTTCATTCAACCACAGCTGCATAATAATGATAATAATGATTGTATAATAATTTTGTTGTTATTATTGATTATTATTATTGTTGTTATTATAATTTACTGGGTGTAATGTATGTTTATAAAAGTTTGGAAAAATACTTTTACTATTGTCACTAGAGTTCCAACCCAAACTATTTTATGATTCTAGACTGATTTGGGGGTTACATCTATGAATCTGTGTAAATGAACAGAGGACACAAAGAAGACAACACATTACATCAGCAGAAAAGTTCACTGGAATGTATGGGCCTAAGTCTGACCAGGGACAGGTAAAATTCCATTGATTGCATTTTATTTTTTCACTTACACCACTATGAGAAAAATCAGGCACGTCAAGCAAAACATATAGATACAAATTCATCTACCTGACACTATAAGCATTTCCTGAGTAAGGACAGAGGACACATCTGCACTTAGTGTGCAGATGCCATGTTTTAGATAGTTGTTTTCTTTTTTTAATTGCTGGCTGCACGCTGTCTGCACTGTCTGCTGGAAAATTGTCCATCCACATAGTATTCTCCATTACTTTTCTACTTTGAAGTTTGTAACAGTCAAGTAAAATCAAAAACCCTTCAAGTAGTCTATTTTGATGGGATAATTGCTACCATTGCCACAGTGATCTTGTAGGTAAGGGACCGTGAACAATGATTATAGGAATCAGACTGCAGGGGATAAACACAAAAATGTTTAAGAACTCTTGTTTTAAAACTATCACTTGGATTATGTGGGTTTTGTTTTATTCTATTTATTTATTATTTTATATA
>JANIJG010002863.1:0-25032 GCA_024611175.1 Megaceryle torquata | reverse complement strand
CAGAGTAAAAAGGCAGAATCACCTCTCTTGATCTGCTGATCACACTTCTTTTGATGCAGCCCAGGATGCATATCAGCAGCTAGACAAAAAATTATTAGATCCATGCTATAAAATACCTATAACTTCATCACAAAATTGAGTTTAGGCATTTAAACAAATAAGCAAATCTGCTTGGGTTCCAGCACATAAAAGAAAAAAAGGAAAAAAAATATCAAGAATTACAAAACTTTGGCTAAGCAAACTGCTGAGCCATAGATCATGGGAGACAAAGTGTTCTGAAGAATACATTCTTTTTATGTGCACATTCTGAGTTCTCATATATTTATATAGCAACAATACTGCAAGATTGGTGTGAAGTGTTAATTCTACATGTGCACATGAGAGCCTACAAAATGAGAAAAGCATGACTGGAGAACATTATGGTTCCTTCCAACATAAGCAGTAGAGTTTTTTTCCAGTGGAAACCAAAGTATGAGAAAGAAGAAAGCCCAGGCACACCACCTCTTCACCCCCCAGTACACCACACTAACACAGAAGCAATGATTACCTATATTCTTTAGTGATGTGTCAATATATAGGAATGAGAAACCAGCACATCTGATTAGCTGAAACACTCAGGATGCTCCCCTCCAAAACATTTCTGTAAGTCACCCACAAACAGTGAAGTCTGCCTCTACAGTCTTTAGCCTCTTGAACTCAAGCACTATTTTTATCACTGAAGCACAATTATAATAGCAAATCTCATTCTGCATACGAAGAGCTGGATTTTGCCTGGCTGTCAAAAAAATCCTACAACAATTTATCATCCAACCATTTGTTGCACGTCAAATGCAGCTGTGAGTTATACATTTTTAAGTGTTTTGGTCCAAAAGGGATTACCCACCTACAGCAACATTACATACAGCATCTGCCTTACTATTTCATTTTCACATTAACCTCAAACCTTTTGGGATGCAAGACTGCTACAGTACTACACAGACTCAGAAGATCCTTCTCCTCCAGAGATGATTCAACATCTGGTTCAATTACAGAGAATATGATAAGCCCAAAAGATAATACAATTATCAGAAACTCACTAGCAGACTATTAGATCCCTCAGAGGGGAGAAAAAGCTTCTCTGCTGTGACATTTGAAGGCTTGAACTCAGAAACAAGTGCTTTTATTGAATAACTAATTTATTTTTATTTTCATGCTGCAGAAGCAGACAATTAGAGGGGTCCCAGGCAAAGGACAATGATATATCAATGGAAATGCATCTTTTTTTAAAAAAAGAAGAGATAATCACAGATTCACTTTGAGCCTGAGGATTTGCTTACTAGCTCCAGGGTTATTTTACTAAACACCAATACACAATAAAATATTGCATTAACAAAACATCATATGCTGATTAGCATAACCATATCCAATTGTTTAATGAATTTTAAGATATAATCTTACCTAGAACATAAGCACTTGTTTCTGTTCAGGAAAAATGCACGTGGAAAAGAAAGGTGGTAAAGAAGTAGTCAGATTAGACATCTTCAGGGATGTTTCAAGAGAAGCATAAAAACAACCACTGATTCTCCTAGGTACCTCAAAGAAAAGATTCTATATAGTGTTCGTAAACAGTGTTGTAAAACAAGTAATTCACTATTTTTTTTCCATCCTCCTAACACAGATAATTCTCGGGATTCTAAGCTATGACCAGCTACTCTGATCAAACATAAAAGTAATTAAATTAAAAAAAAATTAAAAAAAATTAAAAAAGAACATACTGAGCAATTAAATTAATTCATTTATTAGACTAAAGTTAGGGATCACGTTTAAAGAGGGGTGTCACTGGATATACCACCATATGGTCATTATAAATCAGCTGCAAAATCACCATGTGTCTATTTCCCAAATTCCTGGTCAGGAATTATCACAAGCATAGGAAGACAGACATTCTCATGAAGCTTCTTCCCTAAGAGCTAGAATGGTCCTGAAAACAAATAATTTTGAAATATTTTCCCTTTTTCTGTTTAGGCTAAATTTTAGCTCAAGACCATCAAAGTGAAATATTAGCACTATAGCACCCAAATCTGAAGTCAAATGTTCTCCCACTTCCACACACAAGGAAAATCCATTCTAGGGCAATGACTGGCTGAGGATATTAAGAGACAATAACCAAAATATAATTTTTCCTAAGGATGTGCTTGATATAAGGCAGCCTGATCTATAGAAAAGGTAAAAAAAACCCCAAATATCTCACTATCTCATCTCTACACATTTATATTTAAGTTCTGAACGTTCCCTGTGTGGCTCTCCATTGCTGTATCTCTTCAGTGTTAGACTGAAAAAAGGAAAAGGCTTTACTTGTCAACTGCCAAATATAACTAAGATGTGCATATCATTATTATGCAGAGTGAATAGGTACAATACAACCCCTAAATATCTGTGAGGGTCCCATCACCATAAAAGCATCACACCTAGTAATCTGGGTCTACCATGATCTTTCCTAACGATATCAGGAGCAGTCATTGAACAGACTGAAAATATCAACTGATAGTTTTGAACTCCTAGGCTACACGTTTCTGAGCGTCCTTCTCCAGGATGCTGTTCCTCTAGGAGGGGAGCAGCAGCTGCCACGGGTACAGTGCTATGCCCACTTGGGCACCCACCTCTCTGTCATTCACAGGCAGTTCCAGGTGGTCCTACACAGCTACTGGCTAGCCACTGCCAGCCAAAACTGCTGCCCATCGAAGCAGCACTTTAGCAATGTACAAAAGATGTGCAGGGAGAACTGGAGAAACAAGAGAGACAGAGGGACATTTTGTAGACCTCATCCTACTTCAAAGAAATGACTGCCATAGATCTGGATACCTTCATTATGTTGGAAGACACTGAGGATGAAGCAAAGATTGTTCAGTAAAACACAGAGAACTACTGTTTGCTTATCAGGAGAAGGTAGTAAAGGCTCTTAAAGCTCAGAATCTTTTCAAAATAAGAAAAAAATCAGAGTGACATTCAGATATAATTACTGACTTTAAATTTAAATTTTACTTTGAGTACTTCTAAAATATTTTAAAAATATGAACTTGAATTGGTGTCTAAACTCTTGTCTTGAAGAAATATAGTAGAGTTGAGGTTATGATGAATTTCTTTACATGCTCAGATTTCCTGTGCCATTTATTTGTTATGCCACAGCAAATAAGTGTTCATTGCACTGACATTTACATTAGTAGAAATAATTAGCCCGGCACATCAAAAAAAGGGCAGCACTTGATTTAGTAGGTGACATCTGAATGACTCAAGGTTATTTCATTTTTGAAACACACATATCAGACTTTCTCTGCATTTAGTTTCTAGAATACCATGGAAAATCCAGCAGCACCATGTCAACGATTCCAAATAAAAGCTGTTAATAACATTATTTAGAAAATGCCAACCTCTCCAAGCATCTTACTACTGAGATTTTTATAGACAGGTACAGAAGCTGTTATTGCTGCACTACAGTTATATAACTTATATAACTAGTATATAGCTTCTTCAGTAGAGATACTGCCTTGTATCCATCATTCATGGATTAAGAGCTTGCACTACACACTGACATTCATGATGTAGAATTTTAAACACATGTATTGTACAGGTCATCAGGAAAAGGGCTCGTGGACTTCTGCTATGTTGATTATAACACATGATACCCCAAGGAAAGTTCTGAGCTTTGCAACTCTGATGAATGTCAAAACTATCCTCAAAAAAAATCTCATTTCTTTTAACCTCTAACAGTTCTAAAATATCCATTATCAAAGTACCAGGGCAATTTCAGTTAATTCATCATATGAACAATTAGTTACATGCTGGAGACATTCAAAACCCACCTGGACATGTTCCTATGTGACCTACTTTAGGTGATCCTGCTCTGGCAGTGGGATTGGACTAGGTGATTTTTAGAGGTCCCTTCCAACCCCTAACATTCTGTGATATCTTATTTCTGCAATGGAGAAGCAACCAGGAAGTTGACATCTGTATTTCCTGACTGCTAAAAATGACTCAGGTAACACAGACAGAAACATTCTAAATCCCCAAAGAATACAGCAGAGTGGGACAGAACAGCACAGAGGGGCCGTCCTGGGCACATCACGGTATGTTTAAATGGACTTTTCTGTATTGCAGTCAGTGCCCATTGTCTTTTGCCCTTTCCCTTGGCACCACCGAGAAGGGTCTTTTTTGTCTCCTTTGCTCCCTGCAGTCAGGTATTTATACCCACTTGTAGGATGTCTTGTTAAGGCTAAACAGACCCAGCTGCCTGAGCTTCTCCCTGTAAGACAGATGCTCCAGTCCCCTTGGAGGGGGAAGAGAGTATTACTAGTTCCACAGACAGAGGATAAAATGCACTGAATTCCAGGGGAGTTTGGACTCCGTATCTGCTGAACCTGAAACACCATGAATAGCCAAAGGTGACCTATATAAGTTGGCAGTGAACCTTGCCTTTCTAAATGACACTATTTCAACTGACTGTAGGACAAAGGGTAGGGTCTAGACCTAATGGATAATAAAAAAGGTTCCTCAGAATGAGCAACTCCCACCTCTTTCTGCCTGCTGGTCTAAGCTGCTGACAGATTTGCTCAGTAACTAAAAGACTTAAACCATTTTTTTTTCTTAAAGTTTTATTTTCACTTGTCTCAACTCCAACTTGTCGGAAGGAAACTAAACTCAACACAAGCATCTATGACAGATCTAAATGAACTAAAATACGTGCTGACAGTGTGCTGCTTTTCCAGGTCTTCTCCTTCAGCTCGAGTGCTTTGTCAGGAAGACAGGGTAAGGTTGCAGAATAGCCTCCATCCCTACTTGACTATTCATTTTCAGCAAGTTTAAAAATCACACCCAATATTGTGTTAATGTGTATTTAATTGCCTCTTTCAGACATTAGATTTTACATCAAAAGACATGAAAAGGGTTTGAAGAGACTCAGTACCATTTTTGCCAGCATGGCTATTTACTTGGTTTATGAACCAAAATACAAGGTCTCTGTAAGACCCTTCTGATGAACAATATAAACAATGACTGCGAGTGACTCCTGAAATAATTTTGATATGATTTTTTTTTTATAAGATACAGGTTTCTGGGGCTTTTTAACCATGTGCCACGTGGTGACAGGTAATTATATGCATGTTCTTCTATGTTAACAGCCTTTCTCCTTAAAATAAAATAAAACCCCAAACCTCCAAACCCAAAGCCAAACCCTATGTCCATGGCAAAGAATCAGATTCTTAGTAATTATGCTATTTTTAAAAACTTACTTAAAAAACCAACCAAAACCAAACCAAAGAAGACAAACAAATACCAAACCACAAAACAGAGAAAAATCTACTTTCAGTTTCGGGACTGATACCTGCAGTATGCAATATTGCAAGGATGAATAATAATGATGTGATAGTGCTTATTGTTAATAGAATTTTCAGATATACAGATTTTTCCTCAAGTTTAGAGTAACATCTTTAGATTTTCACTATGCTAAGAATCAAGCTGTTTCATATTGGCCACTGCACCAACTCAAGACAAAAGAGTTTTTGTAGGGTCCAAGTGTCAGGTGTTTTAAGCAGAAAATAATTTCTCACTTTCAGTTATCTGTTCAATGGTGATTCACAATCCTATTTTCTTATGTTAATTTACTTCTAAAGTAATTTGCCTTTGATTTTCTTTTGACAAAAGCACATCTTTTCAAGTAATGTTCACAGAGTAGAGAATGACCACTAAAGTTAGTTTATCAAGAATGAGAAAATGTCGACTTATTTTTGTTGTTGCATGAGACAATAATAATTTCTGAAGCATTTTCTCTTTTTTTTTTTTCCCTCCTTTTACTTACAAAAGGTTTTATTTCCTTCATGAGTGTGACATTCTTCAAATCTCTGTGGCACAGCTGATAACAACTTTGCAGATAATCTGCTACCAGTGATCCAGCAATATTAGAAAAAAAAAAAGCTATGTTGCTTTATTTTTTTTTAATAACCCAAGCAGACCAATAGATCAACAGAAATGGAGGGGGTTTTGCATATTTTATTGTAATAGAAATGTTGTAAGAGCAAAGTCAGATGCAGAAACTAACTTTAGCCAAACTTGCTGCCTGACATGTTTTAGCACTAAATCAAAAATCGGTTTCTGCCTCAATGATATAACATATTTTATACTCGTGACCACAGTATTAGAAGTATTAGGAAACACTAAATTTGGCCTATCAGAGTATTTTTAAAAGCTAATAGCCTTCTATGAGTACATTTTTTAATTGTTCCAATAGAAAAATAACAGATTTCTTAATGAGGATTTCAATGAGCTTTAAATTCTAGTCTATACAGATAAATTACCATGCCATGAAACAGTCTCTGCATGCAGGTGAAATCCAGTAATACTTTATTTTACACAACTGCTTGAACAATTTATAAACAGCAGAAAGAAAATACTGATTTGTTTAAATAACATTTTTGAAGTTGTTTGCTGACGTATGCCACTACAGAATTAATATTTCAAGGGCACTGATCAGCAGAAAACTCAAGCTTTTGTCAATGCCTATGGAGGAAAAAACCACTCTACTGCCTTCCTGAGTGTCACACAGTGCTTATTTGCTTACAAATACTGGACTATCTATATTATTATATATATTGCAGAAAGTAATGGTGTTCCTGTTAGAAAACCTTCTCCCTGCAAAAGCATCTATCAGTTCAAGAACTGGTATTAAAATATACCAGTTCAATACATCATTAATACCTGATTTTGGAATTTGCAGTTCAGGTTATAATGGATTACAAAAAGCAAAACATTGCTTAATTAACTAAAGCAACGAACCCCTGTTGGAAAAGAATTATCTTACACTTTAAAGAAGACCTTGAGCCAAACTAGACTGTCCAAATGCAAGTCTAACTCTTATCAGCAGGGTTCTGATGCTACAGTGTGTATATCATTAACCTGTATCTCGATTAAGTCTTTCCTTCTGGGGCACTGGATAGTTATTTCCATTGTCTAAGAGATTTTCAAGCCAACTCCACAGACTGCTGCAGAAAGCAAGCCGATTAAACAGAACTGACAGCTTTACATTCTCGTTCAGACTTCTTAAGACACTTCCAAGGTTTTTGGAAGCATGACAATTTCTGTGTTTTGTGTGAACTCAGTGCAAGTTTAACTGAGGCCAATTACAGTCTTGCTAGTAATTCCAGCCTGCTGAAGTTTGGAACTAAAGGAAATAATATTTTTGATAGTTGTACATGTTCACAGAAAATCATGAGAGAAGTCTGAGTCATCTAATGTTAAAAAACAACCATTCCTAAGGTATGAGCTACAGACTCCGTTTCAATTCCCTGTGTAAAATTAGATGACATTTAGATGACATTTTTTTCTAGCATGCACTATAATCATTCTTCCTGCTATTGATAAATTTGGTTTAGGGTTTTTTGTTATTGTTGTTTTGTGGGTTTTTGGTGGTTTTTTGTTTGTTTGTTTGTTTGTTTGTGGTGTTTTTTGGTTGGGTGGGTTTGGTGGGTTTTTTTGTTTGTTTTTGTGGGTGGTTTTTTGTGTGGGTTTTGTTTTGTTTTGTTTTTTAGTGTTTTGGTTTGGTTTGGTTTTTTTGTTTGTTTGTTTTGGGGGGGGTGGGTGTCATTCCCCTCTCAATCTCAAATTCATTCCCACAATCATTTCCTTTCCTTTCTTCTGAGAGTATTTAAGTCAAGCTATTCTGACACAAATAGATTTTTATAGGTAACTTTCTAAAAATAAATTGAGAGAGATTTGACAAAATAACATTAGTTGATATACTCCTTTCATGAAAGAACAAGGTTTTCACTCTTACTTCCTACCAACTGAACAATAACACGAGAATATAATGAATACTTTAACCTACTAAAAGAGAATGTATGTTTGCTCTTCTTTAACTGAATCCAGTTAATTACGAGAACAGGTTAATTAATACTAAAGTAGTTCGTAAAAATCCCAATACTAAGATATTATGGCAGTTCCTGTTGATGCCCTGTCATGTCCATTTTCACTGAAACATCAAAAATAAATTCACTACTATGGAAAGTTTTAAGCCATGGGATTTTTTTTTGTGTGAAATTCAATGCGTAGTCATAGGATCATAAAAATATGTCTGGGAGAGGTCCTTTGAAACATAATCTTGCCCCACCTCAAATCAGTACTGGGTATGCTTAAATCACTTCCCCAATGTACCTAACTAATCTGCCCTTGCAGGCCTTCAATAGCAGAGACTGCGCAATCTCTCTCAGCAATCTATTTCAGTACTTCATTATTCTTTCAATTAGAAAACTTTCCCTTTCATCTAACCTGCATTACTTGCTGTAATTTAAGCTTTTTATTTCTTTGTTCTTTTCACTAGGGACAGGAATAACATACTTCCTTTCCAGCAGCTACATTTCATGGACATGAAAATTATTCTCTCCTGTAGACTAAATGCTCTTTTTTTTTTTTTCCAAGTTCTTCTCAGCTCTTCTTGCTGACCCTGGGAGTGTATGAAACTTTGAAGAAAACAGAATTACTCTGTTTGTAATTGGATAAGACTAAGAATAGCAAGTATAAACTGTATTAAAAACTCCAAACAAACCAACAAGAAATACTATACATAACTGGACAAAGAAGATAAAGAACTAAGACAAGTACCTGGTGGTGACCAGTTCCTGAAAATAAGAAATATTAAATTATTTTTCCCTCTGACAATAAAATAACCTAAGATACCCATGTTGTGAAGTCATATACTTCATACTTCCAGTCCAATCTCACAGTATTTTATGAAGCATCAGTGAATTCTCTTACTTAAAGGGGACACATGACTGAAATGCTTATAAATAATTAAGGCAGTTAAGATTAAATTATGTCACAAACCTGAAAACAGTACTAAAGTTCAATGGGATTCATATATTCAAAATTACCAGACTACCAGGAATGACTAACTACTGCTTGTGCCTGAATGAATGCTGATGTCTCTCCTAGAAGAGATCATATTTTAAAAAAATCAGATATAAACAGAAACTCTACCTAGGTAAAAAAAAAAATAGGAACAGGAGTGGAAGGAGCTAAGACTTATGTTTTAATGAAATACTTCAAATTCAAACAATGACCTCATTTTTTTTCGTCTGAACCAAAATCCTTGCAATTGGACAAGCAGCTGATCTTCTCTGCCTAACGCCATTTAAGCTGACCTTTCCATTTTATGCCAATAGTTTTCAATTACAAAACCAATCACAGTATTTTCACTAAATGGAGTACTGTGATTAATTAAATCTAATTTTATCAACAGCCAGAATGTGAATAGCATATTAAAGTGAGGTGAACAGCTTTGATTGATACACTGATTTTTAATTTCTAATTCCTTGTCTCCCACTCTTTTGGTAGGAATTGAAGGTTACACATCATTGAACAGGGTAAGCTACTGTAACTCAAACACAGTCCCAAAGATTTGACCTTCAGTTTTTCTCAGACTTTTTTCCCCTGTAGCATATAGACACCAAATTGATAGGCCTGCAGCTACGTGCTATGTGGAAATTTTTAAAATATAAAACCCTTATTTAAAAAAAACAAAACCAAAATAACAACAAAACAAACAGGAATAACATTAAAACTAATTACCATAGCCATTTTAGCAGAAGCAGCTATATCCACCTTCACTATAGACTACTTCTATTACTTTTGAAAAAGTCTTCTTTAAAATTCAAGATAAGAATTCTTTTCCAATGTGGGTTCATTACTTGAGTTAATAAAAGAAGACCTTGTCTCCTAAGAACCAGAACCCACCCCATGCCCTAAGCTAAGTATTTAAATTTGTGTTTACTTATATTAATATAAGGAGCCCAATTTTCATAGGCACCCACAGCTCCTACTGATGTCAGCAGTGAGGTTTGAAAATGTTAGTGTTAGCTACTATATCTAAGCATCTTGTACTTCAGACTCTCCTGTGGCATTGCACTGAGGAATTCAAAGAGGACTGTGCTCAAGGTCCATGTAAGTTCTGCAAAATCCATGTCAGACAGAGAAATAGTACTGCACTTTTCATAGCCATCTCCCCTGGAAAAAGGTGCTGCAGCGTGGTCTTACAAATTGTTTCCATAAACCCCCACTCTGAGGGCAGGTTTTCCAGTAAACTCAAGACAACAGACCTTCCTGCCAGCCTCCCACTGGGTCACAGCTGCAGCGCTGGTTAACCCTGGCCCTTGCAGAGGCTTTCATCCCAGCAGGCTAACATCTTCCTGCAGGCTGGCTCTCATCAGGCCTTCTGGCTGAGAGCTCAGGAGAGTCTCCATTCTGCCTCTGCTAAATCCCTACGCATAAACATTAAACACTCTTACTCCCTCTGCGCTACCCTGGCTGAACTCAGTATCCTTACGTTCCCCAGCAGATTAGATATCCAGCTATGCTTCAGCGGCTCCAAGGCAAACTCCAGAGCTCCCTTAAAGGCCAATTCTCTCTACAACCAGGACCATTACTACCATGTAGACACAAAGAAAAAAATATATTATCTCAGCTAGGCACCATGAAGTAGCTTTTCTTTAAAAACTGACTTTTTACTGATGACTGTTACAATTACAGGGATTAATATTATTAGTCCCCTTTTTCTCTTAGCTGGATATTTCAATACTCAAAAAACCTGAACTTTAAAATGTCTCGGGTCTGGGGAGGAGTCAAAAAGGAAACACATTAAATTGTCAGTTTAATATATATTAGAATCCATGGAGACATTAAATTTCACTTTTCATCTGTGAATATTAAACATTAATGAGATCTTAGGTACAAAGACATTAAAGTGAAACATCAGAGAGCTATGACTTAGCTCATATACAGAGAAAGAAAGTTCACAGGGGAAGCTAATAAAGGTCAAAACCACAGAACTACCAAAAACCAGAACATAAAACAGATGAAAAAGAGAGATTCAAGTAAACCAGATATATACACGTTTCCACAAGCAGAATTTTCATGTAAATCACAAAGAAATGGAAAGTAATTAAATACATACTCCTAACATAGTAATGTTTATACTGACAACCCACAGACGTCTCTTGGGTGACTTGTAAACAACTTGTAGGGGAAGCTGACAAACCTTAAAATGAAGAATTCATAAGCATAAACAAAATCTTAGTAATAGGTGCATTCTTATGTCCCTTATTCCTCTCATGTCCCCAGTTCTGGAGACTCCAGTGCCTACAGCTATAAATACGATAATTCAAAAAACCCAAACACACAGTGATTACATAAAAAGATAATAAGGTAAAATGCACTACTTGCACATCAGCATACCCAAAATACAAGGAAAGAAATATCTAAGTATGAACAGAAAATCAAAAATTATAGGCCAACAAAGTGACAGCTTATTTATCATACATTTGTAATTTATTTTTCTTCCTCTACGATTTTATTCATACACACAACCCTTCCCTATGGGTATAAAAGCAGATATTCCTTACCTCCACCCTTAAAGATAAAAATTTCTAGTTACAAAAAGAAAACCAAATAACCTGTGAGATATCTAGTATTTGGAGGCACAATCTAACACATTTGACAGAATAGTGAGGCAAAATTCAATACTTTATGTTCCACACATAAAAAGTCACATATCTCCCTAACTTCATATAGAAACCAGAATTGTGTATCCAGGCTGTATTTAAAGATGTAATTCTGTAAAATCAGAGTTACTAGTGTATGATGGCTAGCACAGCATATTCTGAGTGCTTAGCATCCATTTCACTGGAGAATTTTCACCTCTAAATGTTATCACTATGGTATACAATGGCTTGGCACTCATACCATATAATGAAATATTAACAACTCAGTAGCAATTTGTAAAATATCTCAGAAATATATTTAAAGACAGATATACAGTAAGGTCCTTTTATTATATTACAGCATCTATCGCCACATTAACAGTCACCAGCATGTGTGACGAGAGAAGAAAGGTATCAAAATTCTTCACCGTGAGGACGATGAGGCACTCAAACAGGCTGCCCAGAGAACTTGAGGATGCCCCATCCCTGGAAATGTTCAAAGCCTGGCTGGATGGGGGTATAAGCAACTTGATCTAGTGGGAGGTGTCACTGCCCAACCCAGAAGGGTTGGAACTAGATGGTCCTTAAGATCCCTTCCAGCCTAAACCATTTAATGACTCTATAAATATCTGTACCCTTAGATCTTGCATACAGCCATTTGAAGAAGCCAGTCACTTATGTGACGCTGATCAAGTCAGTGAGAACTCTAAATGAAGCAAACCTCTGATGGTCTTTTGCTCCAAGTCATTTTCTGAGCAGTATTTTCTGAGCCCCCAGAAACAGCTGTGCCTTGTCGTGTGCACCCCTCAGTTTTCACAGGGGAAGGCCATTAATTCTCTGGTTGCAGCTGAATTACCAAATCCAGTCAGGGTAAAGGAGAAGGAAGAAACAGAAGTTACGTTCTTAGCTGTACTCAGCATGAGCAATGTTAACAAAAGTGTAACAAAAGGATAAGGTTTTGTTACTAAATTGAACGCCCACACGTCAGCATTCATACTAAATGCAAATCTATGGAATAGAAAATTTCTTTTTTTTTTTTTTAATGGAATTTCGGAGTGCAAGCAAATCTTTTTAAGCTTTTCCCATGGACGCATTTTCAGCAACAGTATCAGGAACAGTAATAATTAAAATTTTATTATCAATCCTTCACTATAACAGTGTCTAACATCCCTAGTTAAGAACCATAAGCCTATTTTGCTCAGCAGCAAAACTAGTTTTCACCCAAATGTGTTTACAGCCTAAGCCTACGCAGATAAGCAAAGAAATATAAGCAATGAGACAGTATCATTCAGCACAGAAAATTGTATTTTCAGTGCACTATGAACATACTAGTGCTAAATTCAAGATACAGCCATGTCAACAAAGGATTTTTCTTTTTAATTAAGGAATACTTAACATTATTACATAGAAGTTTACCTGGTGCTTCTCCCAGACACCTACATGCAAGGGAGATCAGGGTTTAGGCCACTGGCTGATGAGAGTCAATGTTTCAAGACCTAATGAAAGAGCTGCAGTCACCTATGAAGCACTTTAAAAATGAAAATTAAAATCAAGCAGAGAATGTTTCATGTTTTATATTAGGGACAACAGAGTGGCATAGTTAAGGCAGTAGCCTTCTCCTTGTTCTTTGTCAAGTCCAGGAAGAAAGGTACAATGGTAAATGAGATGCTGATGTCTGAACAAATATTCAGGCCTATGAATGCATTTCGCTGAATATATGGATAAAAAAACCCTTAAGTTTTCAATTCGTCTTCAAATTAGATATCACACACTATCATTAAATCTGAATTAACTCTTTAGCTCCCTGATTTTTCTTATAAGTAGTCTGGAAATTTTGTAATATACAATTTTCTTCATAGACATCCTTGTACATTAAGCAGGCCTGTTGGATTTTACATAGTCAAGTAGACTCATGCATTCCTGTCCCCCATTATCTCTTTACCTCACTCACACAGGCATGGCATTGATGGCATAGGTGGTGACACCAAATTGCACGATCATTAAAGGCTCTTCATGGAGAATATGTGCATCATACAGCCTTTATCAGGTCTATATTTCACTGATTACCTGTATCAAGCCCATACAGCATGTGCATCATTTGAGTACTGCAACATCTCCCCCATGATATGTCCTGACTTGGAGAAGTTCTCCATCACACCTCTTGGCATGAAAACATACATCAGTCATGTACCCACATTTTCACTTTATTCACCTCCTCTAAACTCACTAACATTCAGTACTGATTCACTACCAGGGTAAGTCAGCACTTGTCATTCATCTGTGTTCAGGTATTCACCTATATCGGATGGTCTGTATTTAGCACCACACATAACTTGTTCAAGAACAGTTTCTTTTAATGTTTCTGCCTCTCAGTTTCAGTTCAACATACAGTTCTCACCATGAGTAAGAACAGTTCTCCTTAAGCTGACCTGAAGAGGAAATAAGAGCTTCAAGTTACAACCTAGTCCTTCTCACACCAGAGGGGTGGAAACCCCCTTCCGTTATTGATAACAGTCTCTTCTGAGATGAAAAATACCATCATTTCAGCTCTAATCTATATCTAATATCAATATCCGTAGCAAGTGAAACTTAAGCAATTCATTCAATAAGTAATTCAACTAAAGCAATTCATTCAACTCAAGACTCATTCAATTTCTGCAGCAACTGGCTGTAACTTCTTTTTCATCCATTAACATTTTCTACATCTCTTAAAAAGGATGGCATCATCCTTTGAATCAGTGCTTGATTAATCACCAAGTGCCTGTAGCTAATGCAAATGTGGAAAGGGAAAACTCACTGCAGAAAAATCTATTGGAAGAGTTTTACTTGAATTTGTATCCATATATAGCTTTTTTCTTTCTGTCAATGTATTAATATTATCTGGAAAAACAGTAATTCTCAAAACAAAATTTTGATAACCATAATGTAATTGTTATGAATGCTATACTAGAATATTCTTCACAAACACTGTATCTTCATTACTGAAGTGTAACTTGGTGGCAAATAATCACATTGCAATAATTTTTTAACACTTCACAGTTTTTAGAACAACTAGGTATATTAAGAAACTGTATTATGTGAGGTACTTTTGATACTGAATAATCTTGTCAGGGTCCTGACCACCTCACTTCCCACTCTGGGATCTGGCTGGCAGGGTCCAGGCCTTACATGAGCAAATGCAGCTGCCAAATGGCCTGGCCCATCCATGGGCCTGGGAGCCAGGCCCTGACCCATGGGCTGTCTCTTTATCCCCACGGCCCTTCCTGGCCATCCCAGGCTGCATCTCATCCTGGTTCTCCTCACTGGGCCTGATCCTGACCCTCACCAGTGTGCTGGTGGGCTGGCTTGGCCCTGCCACCCAGCTCCTGGGGAGCAGCCTGGCCCTCCTGGGGAGCAGCCTGGCCCTCCTGCTGGGCCCTTGTTGCTCCCCAGCTGGTCCTACACTGAAAATACTCCTCACTTCCCCAAGTTCCAAATGCCTGAAACACAATTTTAAGTATCTTTTAAGAATACATAACTCACCAGAAATACAACACTCCACAGAAATACAAATACAAATCAGTAGTAGGCTGTTATATAATGTGAATTAATGATTAGCATAATAATGTTTGAATTAGTCATTACAGAATATGAAATAAGAACTGCATAAAGTCAGCTAAAAAGTCAACAACTGCGGCTGCTTCAGGATCACGCTTGTGAACTGGAAGCTAAGAAAAGTTCACAACTTGGAGTTTCCTCCAGAAAACTGTGCTTGAGGCCTGAGAGCTATCCATCTACATGGTGATCTGTGGTACAAAAATCCAAAACCCAGCACCACTGATAGCAGACCATCTGCTCAAGCTGCTTGTTAAATGTTACCTAAGAAATATGCTACGCCTGGGGTGAATGAAATCTGAGGAGCAACAGATGGAGGTCAATTTTCTGTGGCTCATGATGAACCTGAGTTTACAGTGGCCTAGAGCCTTCCTCAAAGCGCCTCTGGTGAAACCATGCAGCCAGCTGAGTTCTGGACCCAACACAAAACATTTACAAGAAAAAATACCATACTGCTAAGGCCATAATGCACTCGATTAAATTAATGTATGTGAAAACAAATGGCATAAGCAGCAGCCTCTCTTTGTAGAAAATAGAAGGCTACACCCACACAGTACTATCTACTAAAAAAGACGACCACACATCACAGAATATATACCTGCCATAATGCATCTCAGTCATAAAAAGGGGAACATAAGGTAAAAGGAAACCAACAAGGGAAGGGAAAATCACAAAGGAAAATTGTTGTACTGTATGTAAGTCAAATCACTATAGAAAAAAACCCTGTCATCTATCACAAAGATCTAGATAATGGAGATATTACTAAACAAGGCACTACATGAAAGCACTGACAACAGATGTAATTTGTTGCTTTAAAAAGTGTAATACTCTGACAGGGCAGATTGCAGCCTATACAGGCTCTATCTGCACTAATACATTTAAAAGTGTTTTGGAGTAATTTTAGGCAAAGGAACATGTCTCTTGATAACTGAGAACTGTTAGAATGCTCTCTATTGTGCTTTTGTCCCTTGACAACTAGCGCACAAACATTTCTGCAGAGATCATATTCTGAGCACCAATTCCCATCGGATGCTTTTCATCGAGACATCCTGTTTTGGAGACCAGGAGCTGTGTAGTACAGATGTTGGCCACTCCATGACAGTTGGCCACTCTTCATGGCAGAGTTAAAAATTTGGTGTATTGTGTACAAGAAAAGCACTGCTTGGCCAGAGCCTTAATGCAACAGTCAAATACCAGCTGTCACATGGCATCATCCAATTTCTCTATTCTGAAATTACATTTACCAAACTCTTTCATACCTGCAAAATAGAGTTAAATGACTTCATGAGTATAAATATATTAGCTGTAACACTCCTGACTTTCATTTTTAATCTCAGTAATGTCGAATCCTCCAAATGTCTGCTGAAAACACTACAGGCATTACTTATCTTGTATTGTAGAGCACAGAGCAGCAGCGCACAAACTTTTATCACTGCAGTCAGTTCACAAATTGTGACCATCAGCTGGTCCTTTTCACTTCAAGAACAGCAAATACACAAAGGGGACACAGCAATATTGTCCAAGATTGTAAAAAAAAAAAAAAATTCAATCTATAAAACAGTTTTTGCAGACACAGAAATAAAACCTGCAGTTACATTGTTTATTATGTAATGATAATTACTATAGCTTGTATGCTTATTAATTGAAAGCAGAATTATTAGTGCCAAAGGTGTTTCCTATACCTTACTGTTATTTAGCATATCAAATAACAGCATTAGAAATTTTGTATGACAATAATTTAATCATACATACGGTATTACAGCTACTATACAGTCAAAAATTAATACAAATAAATCTTCATGCTCCCTAACATTCTAAGCATCATCTGCTTATTCATCACAGTTTAGTATAATAGACATATGTCTGTACACATTAGTATCAAAGTTGTGACCTTCATTTGACATTATAGCTGCCTTTGAAAAAGTGTGACCTATATTTCAACTGTGAGTAGCTGTCACAGGTAAGCTGCTGACAGGTTATTGGAATGCCTGTCACCTTCTTGGATGGCTTACATAAGTGTTACTGGCAGTGCCTGTCATGTCAACATAAAGACTTCACCCTTAAAAGAAGGTTTTGCTAAAGAGCATGGCTGAAGTGATGCTGAGTAGTGGGTCACAATTTAATGAAGTCTTGGTTAAGCACCATTACCAAACACGCTCTGTAGATGCAAGAAAGGATTTGTCTGAAAGAACAGTTGGTCTAAGGAGCAAGAATAGACAGACAGAAGACCTTACTGTGTTTTGTCGCTTTTCCTGAAGATCTAAAACTTTCATATACCCTGGCCCCATGATCTTTTGCATATCGTGCAAAGTCCATGTTCCTTATTTTACTTGGTATTTTGTCCACGAGGGATTATACCACATAAGAATTGCTTATGAACATGGTGTTCTGTTGGTGCATATAGAACTGATGGTGGGGACAAATGTTTTAGATCCTATGCAGTCCAGCATCTTAAAATACTCTGCCAGGAGGAAATATATTAGCCCATGTGAAAGAAATAATTCCATTATGGTGTAGTGCCTTTGTACAGGGAAGACGCAGGAGATGCCCATATGAGCACTACATCCATTCTTACAAGGTGAAAATGTAGGAAAATGCAAATACAGTCCAGTCTCTGAGTACACCACCCTTAAACGTGGTTTTCAGAAACAAATACGGAGGCTACAAAGGAGCTCAATTCAAGCAGTGTCAAAGAAATGTTTTTATATAACATGGTAAAACAACTTAAAAGTATTTTAATTGAGTGGTGTGGTCTGTCTGCTTTCCTGCAAAACTGCCACCTAGAATTTACATCAGCTTTTAACATTTTTCACATATATCTGGTTCTTGGGTAACAACATGCTATTTTCAAAAATGCTGGCATGCTGCAAACATCTGTGTCTGTCTCGTCCCACTCAGTGGACAAGGAGGGAGGTGAATCATTATGATCCCCTTAAAAGAATCTGTAGCTGCATGTCAGGGCCACAGAGGCAGCAGAGTCATGACAATGACTGGGAGGAGCAGTATAAAACAATTTATTGGTTCTCCCTAACAACCACCAATAAACGATGCAGATAAAGGTGTTTTGGCATAAACATTATTTTATTATCAATTACTTTAAGGCACAACTAAGTATAAAGGAGAAGAAAGGAAAAGTGAGTAGAAAGAGGAAAAGATAGGGGGAGAGTGAGAATAAGACAGAAAGATATCACCACCCTTGGATCCAGTGACATCTCGCGGGATGAGTCCAGATCTCCAGTTCTTCAGTGGTGGGTGCACACAAATTGGTATTTTTCTGCCCCTTTACACACTTGGGATATGGTGGCATCCCCAATTTCCACAGCAATTGTAAAGAGGCAGTGCTAATTTGCATGAGCCCCTTCTAGCATGGTGCCCACTATCAGCCCCACATTGGTGCAGTCACTGGTTAGCAGAAGAAATCAGCTCAGGGAAAAGACACTGTCCCACCTATGCAGAACTTAACCTGCAGCAAGGAGTCAAAGGAGAATGGAGCCACTGAGAACCACTAACACTTCCTCCCTCCAGACAGGCCTTGCTCATTCTCTGTTCAGATCTTACCACCACACAAGTTTTGAGACAACAGTACTTGGGCTCTTACAACGTCCAGCTACGATTATTACTGTACCAATCCCTAACATCCTCCAAATCTCAAGACAGTGATTCCAGAGCATATGAGTATATAGGACGGAAGGCGAGGTCATAATTATGCAAAAATATGCCTCATCCACAAACTTCTAGCATTTCCAGCTTGCAAACAATCTGGATGATCAAAGCAATGTTGCATCACTTAGCAAAAGCACTGTAAACTTACAGAAGACCCCAAGTCTCCCTTTCCTGAGGGTAACATAAGGTCCTTTGTGTACTACCACCTGCTGGACAAAGTATTTTCTATCAAACTACTTTCTATCTAGTATTTTCTATCAAACAGGTGAATGTAAAGGCGTATCATTTCCACACAAGATTACCCTATGTGTTTATGACACCGAAGCATAAATGGTATCTATGTTCTACGTATTTGATTTGTCCATTAATTAGCTCACTCCACCAGAGAAAAATTAGCGGGGTTATACATAGGCATAATTAATTCCATGCTTATTTTATTTATTTTTTTAACGTATTCTTAATTTACTTCTGAAAATTTGCCATTTGCAAACTCATTAACATAGATGTCCATTTCAATAATATAAGTAGTACATTATTTTCACCATTCTCAGAAGAAAAATAATTCCATCCGTACTAAAAAAAAAGGTGGAACTTTTTTTTATCCGCTGATTAAGAAAATGCATTTTTTCTACAAAAGAAAAAAGAAGATATTTTTGTTAATGCTTTAAATTTAATACAACACTAAAACTAAACTCAGAAGATGTAGATGCTTATCTTAATATAATTTTATAACTGTAATAAGAAAGCCTAAGTATTTTCTAGATAGCTGTAGTACTGGAACATAAGTACTGATGATTCACATACCCTTGAAAGTTTATTTCATGTTTCCTTTGTGGATGCTCTAAATAGCAAATTTCAATCAAGTCTCATAGCAAACTCTCACAGAAAGTCTGACTTCACCCAAGGGATGAATGATTTATCTGTGATACCATCCATAAACTATCCTTATGCATTTGTTTCTACAAACTTTTAAAATCTATCTTTGTTTAACAAGCTGAAAAGGATTCTTTTGATCATAAATTTGTATTGAAACTAATTTCTGCATGGTGAATACTGTGCTTTCTGGGACTGCAACCATTTCAGAAGTCAAATTACAAGGGGTGTATTTTTTATTTTTAGAACAGTTTGTTGACTTTTTTTCCCCAGAGCAGATATATAATAAAAAAAACCCCAAAACTAAGAAAATTATGAACACACACATAGGTATATATAGCACTTAAGTAGATATTACTACAATTCAAATCCACCCAGAAACAGAAATTTTGACACAGCAGAATGAAGACTAGTTAAATACTACATTGAACTCTATTTTTTTGTTACATGCTGATAATCTAGCAAACTCACATAATAAAACTTGATATATTATACTGTAGAAAAGTACTCTATTCAAGGAATGTGGCTAACCCAGAATGGGGAGCCCAGAGCAAAACAAAGTCCAGTGACTGACTCCCTGGAACAGTACATTTGCTGTTCACTGATGGGATGAGTGTGACTAAGGAAGGAGAAATTAATTTCCCAGTTGAACTTATGGAAATAAAAAGATTCCTTTTAAAGGAAAAGAATGTTTTCTACAGAGCCCTCTCTGCCCAATCCAAATGCTCAGCTTGAACTATAAGAGTATTTTAAAATAAAAAAATAAATAAAGTGCTTTAAAAATTGGCTACTGCTATAAAATTACCTTGCTGTGCCTACACTGTTGGGTTAAACTTGATGCCCAAGTATCATCAGATGCTAAGGGAACATATGCATGAGTGAGCAAGGGGTAGACACATGGGGGACCCAAGACAGATTTCAGAGTTGAAACACTGCAGTCAGCTTGTTTAAAGGAAGGACGCTGGATCAGTCTCAAGACTATAGGAGTGGCCAGAAGCCCACGACAGAAACAACTAATGTTTCTATCCTTAGGCTGAGTAGTTTAGAACAGTTCAGACCAACAGACCTGTGGCCACATGGTTGTAGGACAGACAGTAACATGTATGGACATATTTTGAATGTCAAATTTGAAATCGCCAGTTACCACTGCTGCTTCCCTCACATAGCCTCTGGAGCTCTGGTCAAAGTTTGATTTTTATCACTTCTGTCCCTCCTCAAGTCAGGTTAAATTTCAGCTATGAGAGTAAGTTTATTTTAGTTAGAATTTTGCAACAATACCTCAAGTCGTATTGTTAAATCCTCTCTCTGTTTGAATGAAACTAGAGTCTGAAGAGTTTACTCATGTTTACTTTTTAGATGTACCAAGCAAGTAAGGAAGGAATATGGAGAGCGGGTTTGAAGCTTCTTAAACAGGAGCCATGTAAATAACTTAGCTGCTATAATACAACTTTGGGCTGGGACAACCCCAATTAGCAGATCTCATCTCCTCCACCTGTTATTCCTCCAAAGTATCTTGAATACCTCTGGAGTGTTTAGAGCTTATTGCAGCACAATTTCCTTGTGCATATATCAAGACAACTAAGCTGGTGCTCTCACTTGCACAGAATTTGGTGATATGTAAAGACAAAGAGGATATTTCAGAGGATGTGCACTGAAGCATGACAGTTAGGGTTAAAAGCTGTATCTGACATGACCGCTGCACTTTTTTTTTAATAGCATCTAGTTTTTTTAAATATTATGTAAGACACCTACATAAATAATATAACAAATTATTTCAGACTTCTGTGCATATGTATTACACACATATATAGTATGCATGTTATGCATATAGTGTATAATAAATATCTTTCATGTTATGTCTGATCTTTATGATAGCATTACTTCTTATAGAGTAATGCATTGAATTGTGATAAGATTTTGTTACAGGGGTGAATATCAAATTGTAAACAAAAATCAATACATGATCAATATTTATGGAACTAAAAACCCATACATTCGAGTTCTGCTAGAGTAGATGATGCACTACTGCATTTTTAAACTGAAGTACAGGAGTTTTCTTCTGTTATTAGAAATCTTATACATTGTGACAAGTACATGACCTTTTTAAGACCATAAAGTGTGAATACTGATGATGAAACGAATGTGTATTTCTGTGATAGCAAGCATAAATATACTAAACTATACTAAATATGGTCATAAATAAACTAATTTGACTATAATCCATACTAATTGCACTACCACATGTTCATATTTCATTCCTGTGCATCTGCTTTTTTTTTAAATGTACAGGCTATATAACATATTCCTTCATCATGTCACAGGTTTTTAAGATTAATTTGATACAGTGTAAGCAGGATGCAGTGAATGATTAATAAAAGTACTGTAAAATTAAGAATACTCACACACACCTCCTGTATGTTGCAGAAAAGATGAAAGAAACTCATGCAGCAGAATGCAATTCATTGGACACACTCAGGGCTCAGAACAGATGGTCTGTCTAGCTCTCAGCCACACCAGGATCTAGAAACTAACTGTGGGACAGAAAGCAAGGGTACACCTTCAGCAATTCCCCACTTGCTCACAAGCATTATTCACAGTGATGAATAGTGAGCAGATATGGTTCCAGAGTGGAGTCAAAGTCCAGTGGATGCCTGAGAAAGCAAAGGGGAAAAAAAGAAGAGAAAAGCATATGCCCTTTACAGGCTGACAGAAGAGGAGAGAACATGCGGAAATATTATTTCCAATTGAGATTTCTTTTTGTTATTGACCTAGAAACTGTTATCCCCACTCCTGCCATCATTGCTAGGAATATTCCAGCTCATTAGGGTATGAAAATAAAGACGACTATGCATGTAGACGTGGTGATTAGATGTGTGCATTGCCCAAAACAACATAAAAGAAATTCCAGATTACTTTAAACAGGAAAAAAAAAAATCTTAAAAGAAAACCATTTGAGGTCAGGGGTGTCAAAATGAACTGTTTTAACCTTTCAAAACCAGTTTTGTTCAACCCCATTCTGCTGCAGTGCAATCATGCTACTTATGTTGGGATTTGAAAAATAAAACTAAAAAGTATTTAGTCAAGGGGATTCTAGAGTTGAAAGAGTAAATCAAAATGTCCTAATTTAATTCCTATGATCACCAGGTGAGACCTGGATGTCATGATCCTATCTGAGATTGACTAAATTTCCATGATCTAATCATAATGTATAAGTACACTACAATAGAAGATGATCATGTGTGGTTGATAGAATCTGGTCTGACTGAAGCAACCTCTGGTATATTTTAAACAAAAAACTTACCAGTTTCATACACCATAATATTTATATTATTATTTACACATACATTATTAACATTAGTAACACGCACCAGCAGATGCATTAATAACTCTAAATTAAGGAAATATAAATAGTGAACAAGTCATTACTATCAGGGCAGTTTTGCTGGGGTTTTCTGTTTGTTTGGTTGGTTTTTTAATGCTATTAACAAAAATTTGCAGAATTTCACAGGAGGAGATAAATTTCACTTCAGACTTTTTGTTTTAGGTCTTCTGGTTATAATCGCTGTACCAAAAACTCGGTGATGTTCAGTGATTGGCAGGATGGTCGCGTTCAAATAGCTGTGGTCAATGGCTTGACCTCCAAGTGGAGACCAGTGTCAAGTGGAGTTCCTCAGGGATCAGTATGGGGACCGGTACTGTTTAACATCTCTGTTGGTGACGTGGACAGTGGAATTAATTGCACCCTCAGCAAGTCTGCTGATGACACCAAGCTGTGTGGTGTGGTCAACATGCTGCAAGGAAGGGATGCCATCCAGATGGACCCTGGCAGGCTTGAGATGTGGGCCCATGCAATCCTCACAAGGCCACGTGCAAAGTCCTGCACCTCAGTTAGGGCAATCCCAAGTACAAATACAGGCTGGGAAGAGTATGGATTGAGGGCAGTCCTGAGGTAGAAAGACTTGGGGGTGCTGGTTTATGAAAAGCTCAACATGAGCCAAGAATGTGCAAGTGCAGCCCAGAAAGCCAACTGTATCCTGGGCTGTAGCAAAAGAAGCATGGCCACCAGGTCAGGAGAGGTGATTCTCCCCTTATACTTTGCTCTTGTGAAACCCCACCTGGAGCACTGCGTGCAGCTCTGGAATTCCCAACACAAGAAAGACATGAATCTGTTGGTGAGGGTCTAGAGAAGGGCCACAAAGATGATCAGAGGGCTGGAACACCTCTCCTGTGAGGACAGCCTGAGAAAGTTGGGGCTGTTGAGTCTGCCTTATTATGGCCTTCCAGTATCTGAAGGGCGCCTACAGGAAAGCTGGGGCTTGTAGTGATAGGACAAGGGGTAACAGCTTCAAACCAGAAGAGGTCAGATTTAGATTAGAAATTAGGAAGAAATTCTTCACTCTCAGGGGGGTGAGACACTGGAACAGGTTGTCCAGGAAGTTGTGGATGCTCCATCACTGGATGTGTTCAAAACCAATTTGGATGGGGCTCTGAGCAACCTGGTCCAGTGGGAGGTGTCCCTGCCCATGGCAGGCGGCTTGGAACTAGGTGATCTTTAAGGTCCCTTCCAACCCAAACCAGTCTATGATTCCATGATGCTGAGACTGAAGCATGTGATATATAGTACATCCACAGTCCTTTTAAAACCATTCCTGAAAGACACAGAACTGAATAGGTTGTACAGCAGATCAGTCAACCTTTCAATAATGAGTTCAGCTGCTTTAGTGACTGCTAAGATAGATCAGATAAGCTTCTTCCACAGGCTCAGAATCATCAAGATATACTATTTTCTTTATCAGAATTCTGCAGATGCCTTATTTCCTTCTCTGATAGCATCACTATAATCTCAGGAGAAAATCCTTCTACCCTCAGCTGTCACATTCCTGAATGATCCCCAGCTTTCTATTTAATGCAGATTTTATGTAATGAAAATAAATTATGCCTTTCTGTAAGTATTGTGGAACCTCTACATTTTAAATCTCAGAGTATTTTGATTTAAAAATTTCAATTCTTTAGTCTCAAGGTGGTTTTTAATATAATTAGGGTGGTTTTCGCATTTCTATCTAAAAACTTCACAGAATGTTAGGGGTTGGAAGGGACCTCAAAAGATCATCTAGTCCAACCCCCCTGCCAGAGCAGGAACACATAGATTGGGTCACGCATGAACATGTCCAAGTGGGTTTTGAATGTCTCCAGAGAAAGAGACTCTACAACATCCCTGGGCAGCCTGTTCCAGTGCTCTGTCACCCTCACCGTGAAAAAGTTTCTCCTTATTTTACATGGAACCTCCTACATTCCAGCTTGCACCTGTTGCCCCTTGTCCTATCATTGCGCATCACTGAGAAGAGCCTGGCTCCATCCTCCTCACACTCACCCTTTACATATTTATAAGTATTACTGAGGTCAC
>JANIJG010002862.1:0-22973 GCA_024611175.1 Megaceryle torquata | reverse complement strand
CCCCCCCCCCCCCCCCCCTGTGCACAACCAGCGCCCCCCGCCCCCCCCCCCCCCCCCCCCCGCACCCATGTTGATGTCACCTTCCTCTCCCACCTCAGACCAGTTTGAACCAGTCACATGCTAGACAAGAAAGGGAAAAATCAGGATGTCAGGCCCTGCTTCCAAGGACACGGAGAGTATAAAAGCTGGACTGAATAGTGCAGAAGGCATTGAAGACAGCAGGCTAACTCATCATGTGGTAGTAGCCAACACCACTTCCCAAGAGGAGCAAAGAAAACATTTTGGATGGTTCAACGTGATTTCAAGTTACAGTGCTAGAAGAGCATAATTTTTAATTTATTTCAAGTCAGTTGCTCAAAAGTTTGATTTTATTTTCTTCTTTTTTTTTATTTTTTTTTTTTCTAAAGAAAGCAAGCATGTCCCTAGCATGCCACGGCCAGCTAGAGTCTGCTTTCCTTCAGTAGAAATAGGTTTCTTCTTTTCTTGTGTCTGATGCAAGTTGGAATGGGAGAAAATTAGCCTTCCACCCCTGTCGTATTGGGCAACAGGTTCAAATACATTTGGGGACACAAATGGCAGCTCTCTTTCCTCCATAGCTCATCTGATTTAGCTTGGCTGGCGAGGGGTTGGCACAGCACACAAAAGCCAGGGGTGCAAAGATCAGGAAGGATCTTTGCAGATGGAGGGCAGAAGCTGGCAGTGGTCGGAGCGCAGGGGAGAGGCAGCAGTGGGATGCGGGAGCGTTATCAGCTGTAGGCCTTGAACGTGCATAGTCGGCTGGATTCCTCCCAGGCATGCACGCTCACCACAGTGCGTGTGCGCGCGCCTGTGTGTGCGCGCCTGTGTGCGCGCGTGTGCCTATGCGTGTATGTGCACGTGTGTGTGCCCGTACGTGTGTGCGCTCTCTAGTGTGTGTGTGTGTACATGCGCGTGCCCTTCAGCGTGCGCATACATGCGGGCGCCTGCCGATGCCTGTACACGCGTGTGTGCAAGGAGCACGCACGTGTGCCCTGTGGTGCGTGTGACCTGGAGGGGTCTCGGCGGGGGTGACAACGCGCACCGGGCAGGACCCGAGGGCTTTCCGGCGGTGACAAAGGCGCGGCACCGCTCCCCCGCCTGGCGCTCTCCCCATTCACAAACGGAGGAGAACATGGCCGGCCGGCGGGGAGGTCGGACTTTTTTTTTTTGTGAATGGAGGCGGTGACGTCGCCGGCGCCCGCCCGCCGCCTTCCGTCCATTCATGCAGCCCCGGCGCGGGATGAATGGGCGGGGCGGGGCAGGGGGAGGAGGCGCGCGCCGGCCGCCGCCGGGTAGTAAAGGCTCTGCCGCGCGCGCGGGACTGCGCGAGTGGTACCGGCGCCGGCAGCGGGCGCAGGGGCCCCGCCACCTCCGCCTCCCTCCCTCCCCCTTTCCCCCTCCCCTCCTCCCCTCTCCCGCCATGGTGGCCACCGAAGGGCTGCGGGAGATGGAGGGCAGCGCGCTGCGGCGCCTGGTGTGCCGCGACGAGGCCGGCGCCGGCGGCCCCGGGCGGTGCCTGGTGCTGGACTGCCGCCCCTTCCTGGCTCACAGCGCCGGCCACATCCGCGGCGCCCTCAACGTCCGCTGCAACACCATCGTGCGGCGGCGGGCCAAGGGCGCCGTCAGCCTGGAGCAGATCCTGCCGGCCGAGGGAGAGGTGCGGGCGCGGCTGCGGGCCGGGCTCTACGCCGCCGTCGTGGTGTACGACGAGCGCAGCCCGCGCGCCGAGGCCCTGCGCGACGACAGCACCGTGGCGCTGGTGGTGCGCGCGCTCCGCCGCGATACGACGCGCGCCGACATCCGACTCTTAGCAGGTACGGGCGGTGGGAGTGGGGGGGGGCGCGGCGGCTGCGTGTGGAGTCCCGGCGGTGACTGGTGGGACGTGGCCGCGGGCAGCGTGTGGGAGGCCGTGTGCGTGTCCCCGCTCCGCCCGGCGACTCCTGGGGCTCCCGGCTGCGGGGGGCCCGCGCCGCTGGGGTGGGCGCTCTGGCATCGCTGCGCCCCGTTCTTCTCTTCCCACTCCCGGCTGTCCTGCCAGAAGTTGGGAGTCGTCCGGGAGGTGGGTGCTGCGTTTGGGGTGCACCCAGCGAGGCTGTGTCCCCGGAGGTGGGGTCCCGGGGCAGTCGGCGGCGCGGGCATTGGCCCCGCGCTCGGGGGGGGCCTGAGGGGAGCGCGGTCTGAGCGGTGGGTCATGTCCGCCCCATGGCTGTGCCGGGGACCCGGGTGGGCTAGGCTGGCACGCAGACCCCCGGGGGCAAGATGCAAACCCGGTGACAGAAGCCACCCCAGATGGAAGTGGGGGAGAAGGGGAGGGGCCCCTCTTTGAGTTCGTCCCCAGCCCCTCGGTGCGGAGAAGGTATTTCCGCAGGACCAAATACCTGGCGGCACGCCGATATCACTCTGCAGTGGGCAGAAAGCCCCGGGGTGCCTCTGCGCTCCTTCTTCGACCACAGCAGCTAGCGGGGCTTTTCCCCTAGCCGTGCTCTTAGCGTCGGCATGTGTTAAATGAGATGCTGTGATCAGTTGGGGCTTCTGGTGCTGAGAATTGCCGTGAAGTGATTTGGGGGGGGGGGCTACTCAGCGGGGGGTCCTGGATGAGCTCTGTGGGTGTTTTTTTGTTTGTTTGTTTACAGCCTGAGAGTTAATTTATTCCTTGGTTTACTTACAGCAGGGGTGAGGATGTGTATGCAGAGTAGCAATGCCATTAAGAGGTTTGATAGATGGAGGAGCTAGTGCTTCTGCTGTACTAGCTACAGTAAAAACAGGAGCTGTTCCAAGGATGCGATACGATGTGCTGCTGTGGGAGTGCCCGCACAGCAAACGCTCGCTCAGGAACATGCTTTTGGGTCCTTTGCCATGAGCTGTCATGGTGCTGGGAGCCGCACATGTGGCAGGAAACACTGCTGTGCTACAGGGGTGGCCTCTGTCAGCTGTGGGCTTCTGGTGCCCCTGTGGTTCTCATGCACAGTTGTTTGGGGGTTTCCAGTCCTTTACTTTTAAGGAATGGGCTCTTAGAGACTCAGTCTTGGCACTAGAGACTTCTTCCTCGCTTACCACAGAGCTGTTAAAATGATTGAGCTCTCTGTGGCTTAGCAAGAGCAATGCTAACCCTGTGCTTTGCATGTCCAAATGCAAATTTGTTGGGTGCAGGTCATGATGAAGACCCAGGTCTGTTTTGTGCTGATCAGACTGCTGCCAGGTTCCCTGTGAAACAGCCCAGCTGGGTGTTGTTGCTTGGTGATGGGCACCTACACAGTATTGTTCCTGTGCTGGGCGGGAGCCAGGAGCTGCACACCACTGGATGGAGCTGCTGAATGTGGCACTTGGCTGAACAGATGTTAGATCTGATGAGTTGCATTGAAGGGAAACATCTTTGGCCGTTGCAAAGGGTCGCTTTGCCTTTCCGATGAGGGAACCCGTTTCTGCACATCACCCTGGGCAGCATCTCTCAGTGCGATGGCCGCTGGAGTGGCGTGTGGTAGATAAGGGGATTTTCAGATCAGACCTCCTGAAGATGTGTAACAGGCACAAATTGAACCAGCAGGAGTGCAGAGGGATGTCAGGCCCTGGAAAAGCAGCCTTTGCAGATTGCTCTGCTCACGTGGGAGGGACAGTGCAAATTCAGTGATGCGTATGCATGTTTCTGCTTTATGGTACTGGAGCCCTTCCTTGAGAAGGGGGAGGAAACCATAAAGAACACTGCTGATACTGGTGTCTAGTTGTCTAGGGATTCCTGGGTTGCTTTGCGGGAGATGTTTGCATCTGCCGGTCTTCTGAATATCCAGCCTTGTTCAGGGCAGTCTCAGTGCTAAGGCTGGATTTTAAAAAAAAAAAAAAAAAAAAGTGTCCTGCTGTGTGTGCTCTGGCAAGCCCAAATCTGTAGGCCAAGGTCCTGCAGTTGGGGGGAGTCTTCAGAAGCTAGCCTGGGAGTCAGGGCTTGGTCTAGCTAGATTCCTGTGGTGATGCTAATGTACCTGATTTCCCCTGGTTTTAAGGCTCAAGGTCAGACTCTATGAGATTGTCAGGATTGTTGATTTGATTTGAGTGAGAGAAGAAAATCTCACTAGAAGCATTTATTTGCAGGCAACACTGCAGTTTCACTGTTTTGGGAAGTCGGTGGGGTTTGTTCTGGGTTTGCCTGCTGTTAGGAAGATTTTGAGTCACCATTGCTTATCCCCCTGGCAGCAGGTCGAAGGAGCAAGCTGCTCTTTCACAGCGTGCTCACCTCCATGTTCAGCTCACACCCATGTCCTTGAGAGGCAGTGGACACCTCTCTCTGGAGAGCAGCTTTGCTGTGGGATTAACTTCACTGTACCTGACCAGTACCAGGGCTTCCCTGGCCTGTTGTTTTGGGACCTCTGGACTGGAGGGTCAGGCTGGGAAAGTTCTCCCTGTGCTTTGTGGTAGGATGATGCATCTGGGAAAGCTAGGAATGGAACAGTCTTTGGCCTGGGAGCAGCTTTTCCCATTAAAGTCAGAGGATGCTGGCAACAAATCCTCTCTCCATCATCTGGAGAGCAACCTTGGCCTTGGTCCGGGGTTTTGGCAGGTGGCACATAGGGGACTAAACCCTGCACCACAGGCTTTGGGCAGTTAAGTGCATTGCATAGCTCTTGGAACTCTGTCTCCAAGGGTGTGGGGGGGGGGCTCGAGTATTCCCCCCCTTGGTGCCAGGAGCCTGGTTGCTCATCCTGGGGCAGGAGACCACTCTCCATCACTGTAGCATCATCTAGTGGCGAAGGGCATGGGGAGACACGTCAGCTCTGGCTGTGCTATTGTGCTGTGAATGCAGCCTGGTATATGCTTTGTGCCTCTCTCCTTGCAGGGGGTTATGAGCGTTTCTCCTCAGAGTACCCTGAATTCTGTGCGAAATCCAAGTCCCTGAGCAATGTGTCACCCCCCACCAGCGCTGAGCCCCTGGATTTGGGTTGCAGTTCCTGTGGGACTCCTCTTCATGACCAGGTATGTCTTAGAAGCCCAGTGCTCATCTGTTTTGATTCCTCCCTCCAGTACTGCAACCTGGTCCTGCTCAAGTCTTTCTGCTCTCCCTTAGCTGCGGCCTGCAGAGCCAGAGCCCTGCTCCCTCTCCTTTTGTTGGAGCGCGTAGTGGTCCTCCTGATCTCAGGGTGTTTGTGCCAGCTGGGGGGTAGACAAGCCCAAATCCTGTTAACCACACCTGCCTGTTCCTGAACAGGATGAAGAGAGGGAGGGCTGAAATGGGCTCAACAACTCAAAGGCAGCCTCTACTCCCTTCTTTTGAGTCCTGGATCAGGTGTCAGATTTCTGCACTGCTCAGGGCCTCCAAGCTGTGTGTCCTGCCCACTGCTGTTCTCTGGTCACCCCCATATTGGTTGTTCTTCTTTGTAATAGGGTGGCCCTGTGGAAATCCTTCCCTTCCTCTACCTTGGCAGTGCCTACCATGCTGCCCGGCGGGACATGCTTGATGCACTGGGCATCACAGCCCTGCTGAACGTCTCCTCAGACTGCCCCAACCACTTCGAGGGGCACTACCAGTACAAGTGTATCCCCGTGGAGGATAACCACAAAGCTGACATCAGCTCCTGGTTCATGGAGGCAATTGAGTACATCGGTGAGTACTTGTGCAGAGGAGCCATGTCCATGTGTGTTTCACTGCAGGGGGGAGGTTCCTGCCTCAAAGGCCTGGAGTCTTTGGCTCAAAGGGGACTGGGGTCCAGCAGGGTGCAGGCCAGTTGTTGCATTGGTGGGAGGGAGGTCAGCCACCACCTGCAGGTTTGGGGAGGGGGTTAGCTTTGTTGGAAGGGTGTTGGTCTCTCACATCTCATTCCATTACCCTCCAGACTCTGTGAAGGAGTGTTGTGGCCGGGTCCTAGTCCACTGCCAGGCTGGTATCTCCCGCTCAGCCACTATCTGCTTGGCTTACCTGATGATGAAGAAGCGTGTCAAGCTGGAGGAGGCCTTTGAGTTTGTCAAGCAGCGCCGGAGCATCATCTCCCCCAACTTCAGCTTCATGGGGCAGCTGCTGCAGTTTGAGTCACAGGTGTTGGCCACCTCATGTGCAGTGGAAGCTGTCAGCCCCTCGGGGACACTGCGGGAGAGGGGCAAGGCCACCTCCACCCCCACCTCACAGTTTGTCTTCAGCTTCCCAGTCTCTGTTGGTGTCCATGCCACCCCCAGCAGCCTTCCCTACCTGCACAGCCCCATCACCACATCACCCAGCTGTTAGCTCAGAGGCTGAGGCCTGCCAAGCAGATAGTGCCAGGCGTGGAGGGGGCAGGTGGGCATGGAGCCCCGTGATGTTAAGCAATAGTGCCGGACACTGCTGTTCACCCTGGACTCAACGTCTTTTTCGTAGAGAAATTTCTTACCTCATCTTGGTTTGGTGTTTTTTTTTTTTCTTTTAATTTTGTTTTGAAAGCACGAAAGTTGTAAAAGCCACAAACGCTGACATTGTCCAGGCTCTTTGTGGGAGGGGAAAAAATAGTATACTGGGTTTCCTCAAGTGCCTGGTCTTCATCTCTTTCCACCCCTATTTTATTGTCTTGTTGTTTTTTGTTTTGTTGTTGTGGTGGTGTTTTTTTTTTTTTTAAGAAAAAAGATACATCTCCCTCTGTTTCTGCCCCCAGCTCCTCTGGGTTGAAAAGGGAGCATCCCTTCTTGTTACCGTGCAGCAGTCCTCCCCCTTGCACAGATTGTCACGGGTGCACGTGGTGGGTGCTGCTTACCTGAGCCAGTTCCACGGTGACAAGCAGAGCTGCAGCAGGGCCCTGGGGCAGGCAGGCAGTGGTGGTGGTGACATGGGGCTGCCTGCAGTCAGCCTCACCCCTGCCAGCACCTTGGGAGACAATGCAGAAGCTTTTGGTCCAAGCTTAGAAAATGCCTCATCTTCAACCCACCAGAGCCTTATGTCTGACCCTGCCTCTCTCCTTCCCCCCTAGTCCAGTCCAACACACAAGATGCCTGGTTGGCTGATGTACATATGTACTGTTTTGTTCCTTTTTTTTTTTTTTTTTTAGAAATTATCTTTTTATTTATTGCTTGAGGGAGGGAGAAAAATTGTTTGGAGAAAATAAAAATAAAACTCTTTTCAACAGTTGTGGCTGGTGCAGGTTTGTCCTGAGACTGACAGAACAGCAATTTGTGCAAACACTCAGCTTTCACAGAGCAACTGTTAAAAATGTATTTATTGAATTTTAAACTATTACAAGTATTGCAGATCAGACATTTAGCCAAGCACATTTATAGATCAAATTTGTTTGTTACAGAGATGTTACCTAAAGTCCACCATGTAGGTAGGCTGAGAACCTGCCCATCGTCATCTTTGAGAGAGAGGGTAAAGGAGAAAATAAATAAATGATATCCCAGCTCCAGGTAATGGGCAGCCACGAGAGGAAACATGCAGGGCTAATTATGAAAACAAATTATACAGAAAATGTCTAAAAACTCATCTCCCAGGTACACTGCCATTTGGGATGGTAGGGAAAGCAATTAGGCATGAAGATACACAAGCTTGCAGGACTGTGGCACAGAAAAATTCCCCTTTGAATGTCCAAAGCTGAAGCAAGTTCTACAGCTGTTAAGAAGAAAGTGTCAAAACTACCTTGCAATAGAGACTTGTAATCAAACTACATTAGTAATTAATGGAACCAACACTAACCTTGCCACCGACAGGTTCAGTAAGATAGAAATAGATACATAAAACCAGTCAGATAATAAGATCTGACAGGCATGTGGTAGTGTAATGGGAAAGGGATCTATGTCTCATGTTCCCTACTGATTTATGGGCTCATTTACCTTGTTTCAGAAGCTTTAACCACACATACGCTCTCCTCTGATCCTTCAGGATTCGTATCCGTTATGTGTTTAGAGAGGTGGGAACACTGCCACTCCATTTCTGTGTCCTGCCTCTCTCTGAAAAATGAGAACATGCTCTGGACTCTGCCAAAGCCGCCATCTCTGACCATCAATGGATTCAAGTCCATGGAAGTTCTCAAGCCCCTTTCTACCTGTGGCTAGAACTGAATTTGTACTTTTCCCAAGTCTTCCCCAGCAGGGCTGCAGCACAGCTTAAAGTGCCTGAAGCATGCATTAGGTGCACCTCATTTGGGATTTCTGAGCTTGATTCTCCGTGGCAAAGCAGCATGAAAAGGTATAAATCCCATTAAAAAGAAATCTGCACATTTCCTGGCCCTCAGCTGCTGAGAGTGATTTGCAATGTTCAAACTAAACTATTTTGTGGTTGTCCCCTTCCTTTTACTCATCTTTTGAAAAAAAAATCTATTCTGGGTCTTTTAATACTCTGCTGTGGAAATTTTAGGTAGTGCATGCACTGTGCAGGAGCTCTGACTTCACTGCAGGGATGGAGATTTGCCCCCTGTCTAAGTGGTTCCTGCAGGCCACTCCATGGCATGGTATGTTACCATCCCTCAGTACTTCACACCTTCACAGGGAGCTGGTGTCTCTAAACCACAACAAACACTAGGATCAACTGGTTTCCAGGGCCAAGGAAGAGCTCATCTCCAGAAGCTACTCCATCTCATACACCACTTGCCTCTTCTGTGTTGGCTGCCCACCAAAGCCAGCAGCACAGAACATGTTGGGAGGGCTTTCTTTTTGCTTCAGTGTAGAACTTTGGTTTGGGGTATTCTGTTATTAACAAGCAAAGTATAAATTCTGCAGGCAAAATGACTTCCAGCTGCATAACGTGGTGAGATTCAATCACATCATGTGCAATCATTCAAAACGGAGATAAGAAAAACATGTTGCTCATTCCTTGGCCTACAGACCAATAGTGACTGCAAAACTGGAACTAGTCCATGAGGTTTGTAACAGTCTCTTGTGGAGCTGGGATCAAAACAGATTGGCAGTTAAAACCAAGGATGAGAAAATAAGATACACTTTATTAAGGTACTGTACTCACTGTTTTTAATCCTAACACAAGTTTTGTTGGCAGCATTCAGGCTGCAACGTCACTGCACTAGGTACCTAATTCATGTCTCATGGAAACAATTCAGCAATGGAGACCAGAACTGTCCCTTCTTTGCTATGTGGTGAAGTTTCTTTCTGTTTTGCCTCTTCAGGCAAACTGCACAGATGTTTCAAAAAGCTGCCTCGAAGGGGCATGGAAAAAAAAAAAAAAAATCAACAGGCCTGAAAGACAACTGTTCCTTTCCCCAGCAGACATCCTGTTCTGTCCCAGTGGGAGTAGCTCGCTTTGGAGCCAGTGAGAGGTGCCCAGGCTCCCAAGCCTATGGGATGGCTTGGCCCAGCCTGTTCTTGCATCCTCAGCTCCTACCATGCCCCCACTGGTGACCCAGTGCTGCAAAAGAGCATCCCATAGTCAGGGGACTGCCCTTCTCCGGAAGTCAAACCCCTTGATTTCTCAGGAGGCAGAAGCTGCCTGGTTATGGGAGCATGCTATTTTTGAGATCCCATTCTCTAGAATTAGGAGGCATCAAATTAACTGCTAAAGCAGCAGCATCTGTACCATAACAACCTGCCAAAGGCAGCTCTGCCGCCAAAACCACGACCAGCTTTTTCAGAGGTAACTTCCATACTGATGGGCAGATCCTCACTTCGTTTTAAACTGTAAGAGGAGCTACAACAACATAAGCCAGGAGAGACGGACGCTACTCCTGCTTGGGTTTCTACGACACACAGGCCCATCACCAGGCCTGGGTATTCCTCTGTGTCTGGCCACAAATGGATATGAGATCACGCCATTACGAGACAAAAACCACTGCAAAATGACTTCCTCACACAGCACCTTTACTCTGCACAGAACGTCAGATACATTAACACTGGCAGTTCAAAGATACTGGACAATATTTTTATCCTCTAAAAGTTCAAGGCTGCAGAAGAAATCCAGAGTAGCCATTAGTTCAATCAGCACACAGGAAACAACAAGCAAGAACAGAATCTGGTGTGGGCTCGGTGGGGGTATTGTTTTTAGGTTTGTTCTTGTTTTTTTTAAAGATGTAAAGCTTTAAACTTCCACACCCACATTAACCATTTTGCTCACCTAAGCAGCACAACCGTTTTACTGTTTAAAACTATGTCTAACTGGGGATGGTGAGCAACACTCACTCTCAACACTATCTGAAACCCTAGCGTAGATAGGCACATCCCCCCACTCCATTATTAACTAAGTTAAAAACAAACCCCAAACTTAAATGATGAATACAAAGCTTCAAAGCCTAGTGGTAATCTTTGCAATCCTAACACTATTAAACAAGTAGCCAAAATACAAGCACCCAATTTTAATCCATGAAATTTGAATAAAAGGACAACTAGGCTAGAGCCTGGCTCGGACGTCGAAGCTACATATTTAATCAGGTCACAAAATGAAGCGAGAACCATGTATCCACTGCCAGCTCAAGAAAAATAAAACCCAAAGTTCAAGATCTGTTGGAGTATTGCTATTTCTAAGGTTTTCTTTAGAGATACTACGGATGATGTGCAGGTAGCCAGATTGCATCAAATGACTGATTTTACAGTGGGCAAAATTCCTCTGTGAGGATAACCTGCTTCAACATTAATGTCTTAATGTTAAACTGGAAAATGTCTCTTAATGCTGAAGACAAAAGCTCTTCGGGTTTAAGTTTGTTTTATCCAAACGTGTCAGCAAAATCCTACTTGTGGGGAGCACATATAAACTAAAACCACACTATTCTGTTGTTTCCTTGCTTCAAGGGGGCTAAAACCTGAATGCATGAACTGGATCATCAGATACTAGAGCTGGTCGACAGGGAAGTGTACAGTGTGTTGTGTTCAAGTGAATGTTTTTTTCTCCAGTCATTACATGCTCAACGGTGAAGCATATCTCCTGGTACTGGTCATTAAGGACAAAAATCAAACCAGGTCGATTTTCAACCTTCTCTGAAGCGGTAAAAAGAACCCAAAAAAGAAATCAGTTTCTACTTTTGTTAAATGCACATCCTCCGTGAGGGGGATTTTTGAAATTGTTTGATGCTGGGCTATGCAATGTTTAAAAATAACTTTCTCCTACCCAGTGAAATAAGCCTGGGAACTTGCAGGGAAGGGGATTAGAGCAAATAAATCCTAGCTTTGTTCTCTGGTATACCTGCAAACAAATCCACTTGCCAGCTGATGTTTTAAAAGTTCATTCTCATCAAAATGTAAAATTGACATTAAAAAAATTACTAGTTTTGTAAATCCCTTAAGCTCTTCAACTGTGGTGTCACACACAAAGATATGACATGAAACTGGTATAATACACTCTCCCTTACCAGTGTGAAACCCCTTTACTGGGTTGTATGTTACAGAGGGACATGAACCGCAAACACCCCTGTGTATGCAATCTCCTGACTTTTCACCTGCTACCTCTCAGCAAAACCATACACTGTTGTAACAGGAGAGCATTTCACAGACTGCACGTACTTAATAGGAGCCTTATCGCACGTTCTCGCGGAGATGCCAGCTGAGGGCATTGACCGGCTCTGTGAAGTTCTTCCAAGCACAAGGGCTGGTTTTACCCTTATGAACACTTCCCAGGGCTTCACCCAGAAAACTCAGACAAAGCAGAAAACTGACACAGTTTGTTTCCACTCTGAAGTTACACTCGCTCATATTATCATTTGCTCAGAAGTGTGCAAAAATAATAATATGTATATATTGAAGAACTGGACCTCGCCCCTTCTCAGATGAAATTTATATTGCATTGTTTATGATTTTAGTCAAATCGACTTTGTGCAAAATATCTTCAAGAAGGTTCCGGCTCAACTTCAGAATACAAAAGGAAAATAAATAGTTGACTAGGATCTCTTGAAAACACAAAATGAATGGTGTATGCTGAAAAGAAAATTATGGGCTTAATGCAATTTATTTGCAAATAAAATAATTGGAGTAGTAGTGTCTGAAATTTTAACATGTGAGATGGCACTGATAAAGATTTCTATTTGTACAATAATGTTCCCAAAGTCTAGATCAAAACATTATTTTACACACGGTAACTGCAGAGACTAGGAGCCTGAGATATGTTATTAAAAGGCAGTCCCTTGTAAACTTTCCTCAAAAGGAACAGTATCAGTTGAGTATGCAAGAGTTACTCATATCGTATTCATCAAGACAGCAAATGCTTTGTGAAAGACATACAGCTTATTTCCAGGTTGTTAAGGATTTTGTACGGTACTGATTTTCTGAAACACGTATCCACCCAGTCCAAAACTGAAGTCACATCCTTCTTCCCTGCTCTGTAGCTACTAGGTCTTTTGTTCTGCTGCTGTTGCTGTCTGTGAGGGAGCTTCTGGTTTCACAATCTGGTATGTAATGAGATATTCTGGGTATGCCTGAAAGGTAAGTCAAGAAATAAATCACACTGCTTTATGCAAGGGTATGCTCAGCAAGTTTACATTTTGGATTTCACCAAACAGTGATCTGGAAGAACAGTGCAAGAATGAGATCTGTGTTTGCAGGATGCAGAAGAAAAAACAGGTTTCAAACCTAGGCAGCACCAAATGGGAACTGCTCGATGTAGTTAACACCTTCATTAATACATTAGTAGAAAGAAAGGTGTTTCTTCCACGCAGACGCTGCCAGAAAATGCGGGTGCAACAGGAATTCACAGTCAGAGTTACTCTCCTTGTCAGCTGACTACAGATCAGTCAGTGCCTGCAAGCTACTCAGAAATTTCAAATGGCCAGTGTAATCTGGCCCTGAATATGCTCACTGACTTGACACGTGACCTGAAAATGCCTTCACTGGCAGTAAAATACTTGGCACACCCAAAGCAGGTAACCCAGGTGTCTGTCTGTCCAGTGTTTTCTCAAGACAGCTGGTAGGAGGTTCATTCCCAGAACAAAGCTAAAGCTGCTGGAGGGCAGTGCCCCATTCAGAGGAACCTAGACAGGTAAGAAGAGACTGGGCCAACAGAAGCCTCACAAAATCCAGCAAGGGCAAATGCACCTGGGATGAGCTAATTCCTTATAACACTGCAGGAGGGGAAGCAGCTCTGCTGAAAGGTGCCAGAGGCTCTTGGGTGACAGCAAGCTAAAACAGAATAAACAGTGTGTCCCAACAGCAGTAAAGGCTACCAGCATTCTGTGGTACATCAACAGCAGTGTGGCCAGTTAAGTGAGTGTAGCCATGACTACTGCTTATTCAGTACTCACTAGACCCTGTATAGACAACTGTGCACACCGTCTGGGACCTCCAATGTAAGAAAGATGGCAACAGCTGGAGCCAAGCTCAACAAAGGGCCAATAAGATACTCAGGGGGAGAGAGCACAGAATGAACAAGTAGAAGCTGAGGGAGATGGGCTTGTTCAATTCAGAAAAGGGAAGGTTTTGTGGGACCTCACAGCAATCTTCCATCATGTATGGAAAGCTGCTGAGAAAACAGAGCCAGATTGTTTTCTGAGCTGCACAGCAAGAGCATGAGATTAATAAAACAGGGGAAGTTCCTACTGGATACAAAGAAATTTTTTGATATGAGGATCATTAAACAAGAGAACAAACTGCTGAGAGAGGCCATGGAACAACATTCTCCAAGGCCTTCAAGACCTGCCAGGTCAAAGAAAGCCCTTAGCAATCTGGTCTGAATTCATCACGAAGAGGCTGGCCGAGGTGACCTCCCAAGGTTCCTTCCAACCTGAATTTATTATGAAGCTTGGAGTCATCCAGAGCAGTAAGCAAACCGCTTTTCTAGAGTACTGGTCTAGCTGAGTTACTCAGATCAGAAATTGCTTCCTGAAGATTGTTGTGCTACTTCACCTGCCATTTAAGGGTAGCCTCTGGCAGACGGGGACACCGTCACTGCTGGGAATCTACCAGTAAAAAGCCCAGGATCCATCTACAGGATCCCCAGAAAGGCTCATGTTCTTGTTACTGCAGTAATGCCAGTCAAAGGCAATGGGAGAACCATTGCCTCCTGAGAGAAACTACAACTCTTAACAGACTCTGGCTTCGCAGGGGGAATCAGGCATTCCTGCATGCTGTGAATCAGAGCAGCTCAGTGGAAGGGAGCAGCATTTGCTGGCTTGATATAGTCCACTGTTTTTTTCCACATTTAAATGAAAAAAAACCAAACCCCAAAATCCCAATCAGTCAGGTTATCATAGCACACTTGGTATGGAAACCAGTCACATTCCCTCTCCAGCTCCCAGGTTTGCCCTTCCATAAACCCAGTCCTTGCTAACCTACGTACCTGTTCTCCTCTGTAGATAACATACTCAGCGTACGCAAGTCCATTCACGCTTGGCCTGCCAATAACAGAATGGTGCCCTGGAGGGGCATGAGCCATTTTCATTGTGCTGAACTGAAGAAAAGATTTTCCAAGGGTCACTCTACAGAAGAGCATTTGTCTAAAAGAAATAATAAAACAATTAAAAAATATCTCACTAGGAGTTGTGTGCTTCCAGAATGATTTCAGACTTTTGAGTTTGTTACAATTACCACTTCAAGGCTTTTTGGAGAAATATTTTTAGGAACCGGTCCTAAGGCTGTATAAAACCTATCACAATCAAAAAAGAACCTTTCTTGACATGCAGAAGGGAAAACACACCCTTTGTTTAATCCTTCCATGGAGTTCTGTTCTAGTTCATTTTATATATAGCTGTTGAAAGAAGCTGAAACTCTGTGTTGCTACTAGCAGGGTATGGACAGGTGTCAAAGTGTGAAAAACACACTGATCTCCTCCAGTACAAAACAAAGCTGTGATTAAGCCCTGCTCACTACCTCCAAAATTATCTGATCCACAGTACAACACTGCAGTGCTGACCACCACTTTGCACTGCAGTTTTGTTCAGAGAGCGCCTGGAGTTTAATTATTTTCCCCTGACTCTTCATTTTCAAACTTGCTGTTTCAAGCCTCTTTCCTGAGCTACAATTCACTTTGATTTATACTCACTGCATGCTTAGATGTAATTTTTGACCTTTCTGCGGGACTCGCTGTATTTATATCTTTTTTTTTTTTTTTAAGCCTTGACAAATGGAAAACTGCATTTTTCTTGCCCTGGCCAAGCTCAAGTGGCTATTCTTTCCCTGCAATTCATCCTCTGCCAGGATCGTAAAAACCAGGGCAGCCAGAATGACGTAAAGGGAACTCTGCTGGACTCATACCTGTGGCAGATGTAACAGGATCTGTCTTTGTGCGTGGGACAGCCCGTTCCTCCCCCTATCCCATACACATATTGGTTGCTTTTTGACGAGTTCTCGGCAAAGTAAATTCCAGCTCCAAACATTCCTCCAATGTAAGCGTGCCTTTCATCAAAGCCTTTGTGAATTATAGCATTAATAAAAGGAGACCCTAGAACAGAATGACACAAAACGACGTGTTATCATACATACTTGTTAAGCTCTATAGTAATACAGGAGTCTGTGCCAAGAGGAGATTGTCTGCCTCAAATAGACCATTACATACCAAAAAGTGTGCTCAGTCAGCTGGAAGGGGGCGATACCCAGCTGGATGCAGTGATGTGTGGGATTTATCGTTATATACCAAGATCCCACGTGTGACTCATATTTCTTACTCATTTCACAGATCTCATTAAATGGCTTTCCCCCCACTCACATTTCAGTGCAATTTATCTTGTCAATGCACACCACCTTCAGCAGTCAGTACTGGTTAGGATGGGGCAAGGTGTCAGGACAATCATATCCAAAACCAATCTCCTACACAGAATCACAGAAGGATCTAGGGCAGAAGGACCCTCGGGCAACAATCATTTGTATGCACTTCTGGATGCTTCCAGAGAACATCTTGCTGAAACTTGTGGTTGGTTTTGATTCCTTTTCCTGAAGGTTGCCTGAAACGCCAGGTTAAAATGCTTCTGCTGTGTGCTGCTCCCCTCTTTTAGAAGATACCCCATCTTTCTCACAGCAATTTAACATCCTCCCTGCAGCTTTACTGGAAGTGACTAAGATACATCCTGGTGGGTGTTTTTTTTTTTACTTTGTTCTTTAGAAAGAAAGAAATAATTTTTTTAATCTAGTGTACCCTTTCAGACTGCAGTAACCACACAGATCAACTCCACACCACTCTTTGCATTTCTAGTGAAGAAATACAATTACTGTACAGAATAGTGACACAGCAACATTAACATTGCCTGTGGGTCCTTCTAAGCTTTTTTTTTTCTGCGTGTTAAATACCAGTACATACAAATAGAGATCACTTCACTTCCCTACCGTGAAACAACATGCGCTCATTGTGATGATTATGATTCTCCTCCGAGACCTCCTTCTGTCTGTGACAGAACCTCTCCCGTAGCTTCTTGTTCACAACCTTTTGAATCTGCAGTGGTACAAGAGGTTGAACCGTACTTGAATTGGAATTGAAATATAATGTAGTTTCACACAGTTTGCACATATTTGACAGGGAAACTAAGAGTAAGACATGAATAGTATAAAGAAACCCCACCATGGCTGTTCCGCACACAAGGTTCAAGGCTTTCAAACAAGTTGGTAGCACGCATGGAGAGATGGTTAAAACTTCTGTGGAACTGCAGAAAAGTTCTCCGGTGCTTCTCCCTCATTCTATGTGCAGAGCAGACTAACTTTAGCATTTAGCACTTCCTTTAACTCTGCTTCTGAATATTATTTCAACAAAGAACTTTAAATATAAAAGGGTCATCCATTAAACCAATTCTGCCTGCTTGCGTAAGTACCAACTTATTTTACCACATAGAATTAAGAGGTTTTGAAGCTTACCCTGATGACATTGTACCTATTGAAGATCCCACCAGCGTTTCCACCATCCCGATGCTCCCGGATTGTACTTTGCATCTACATAAATGAACACAACCAAATGTTCAGCACACAAAGGCTGCTAGCAAGCCATCGTATTCATCCAATATCTCAGTATATCACTGGCAACAAATTTCAATGAAAATTAATTAAAAGATGTCCAAAAAACCAAACCCAAACTCGATTTTAAACTGAGGTACACACTTATTTCTCAGGCACCCAACACACTATGCTGTTCCACAGTAGAGAAGATGGATCGTGCAATTATCCAATGTTGTAATAAAAATCTACATAGGAAAAAAAATAATGGTGTCACTTGCTATCAAAATTATACACAATCAGAAAACCTGCTTTAGATTAGAAAGAAAACCCAGTCTTTGAAAATTAATCTACAAAGATAATTTTGAAGTAATAATAAATGTATTTCTAAGGAGTACAATTTGGATTCCTAGTGATAGGAAAATACTTGCACTGTAAATTTTCCTATGTCATTAGCAGCCCATGAGAATTGCAAGTTTCTTTGTGTCTTTTCCAGAGGTATTTATAACTACAGCAACAACACTTAGTAACAGCTCAAATAAATATCCCCATTTACTATGAGTGACCCTTTCTGTCTGAAAAGTTTATACAAAAACTCTGCACAAACTCTAGTTTACAGAGTTCCTAATCAAAAATATCCCAGGCGTAGCTGGCAGCAGTCCTGAATCTCTAGACTTTTAATAAGACTCCAAACACTTCTGTGCTACACTGTAGAAATGCTACATGAATAGCAAATGCACAGTAAAATGGAGTTTCTTCCAAACACAACTCTTTAGAAAGTCTTTTTTTTTCTGTTATGACTTTCCTTTCAAAATGGTATCTGCTTGCAGTTTACTTAAATAAAAGAGCATGTGTGTGTGGGCGGCAAAATTACAGTCAACTCTCAATTATCCAAGTGCTGTTTATCTGGGTTACAGATTAACTAAGCCACTGAGAAAAGAGAAAACAAGCTGGTTCACATGCAGAAACAGCCTGAGCACAGAGAATGCCTACAGACTTGCAAGGCCTTGATCCCTTGGTCTTCACTCACGGCCTTTGATTTTCACAGGTCCACCTATCTCTAGAAAACGGTGGAAACCTTTGCTGTGAGTCGATATCCAAACCACAACAACAACAACGCAAAATTGGGATAACACTAAGTGAGCAAACAGACCACTTCTTGAAACAAAAGTTGGCAGGACATGGCAAAATAATGTCCATCTTTTCTCTGTATAAAAAGACAAATGAAGACCCCTAAACTTCACGTCACATCTGTGCAATTCATACACCAAAGCGTATTTTCCCACTTTCATCATATGTTGCATACTTTAGCTCTAAGAGCTTATATAAGTGAAAAGAGAAATACACGGCCACTGGAGCGTTAAGAAAAGGACTCGCAATACCTCCTCTTCTACGGACTGATACTCCTTATCATCAGGGGCAAGGTCAAGGAGAATGGTACCCTGACTCACACAGTGGAAAGTCAAATAAGGATTGGTGCCTGCAAAGAGAAAGAATTAAAGGAATAAAAGTCAACAGAAGAAAGCAATAAAAGCTCTATTTGTATCCATTAAACATCACTACTCTTAAATAACTCCACTACATCAGGAAATGCAAAATAAACCCAAGGCAGAAGCATGACCTTGAAAAGATAAGTGCCTTCTTTAGCAGCAGAGGCTTTAACAGAGAGAAGGAAAATGCAGGTGGGACACAACTGCACTTTATTTTTTCTGCTTTCCAGAGAAGCATCTGCAAAGTGTGGGAGAGCAGAAAAATCTCCATCGGGTCCACCCTTCAGGATACAACTGGCCTGTGAGTAGGTACATAGGGAAAATCCATCCAAAAGCTCCTGCCTGGGTGAAACGGAGCACCTGGAATTGGGCATAGCCTCCATGGCTGCCTCAGGGGTGTGTGTCCATGCTCTGGAAAGGCAAGTCATCACTCCGTCCTGTATTCCCTCAATATACTTATTCTCTACCTGTCACAACCCACCCAGTACCCGGTCTGCCACATTTTCCTGATACACAGATTCTTTCAAGTGCTGGTGACAATGCCTACATCTATAAAAGGTGACTTCTGGGACCCTGTTGTATGCAATGCTTAGATTAACCAGTAAATTCTCATATTTACCTTGCTGCCCTCCTAGAAGTCTCTCCACACCTTTTATTAATTTGTGGCGGTGTCCATACGCATTGATCCCAATTTCTTTAAGCTCCTCATGCCCCATGTCTGCCAACACATCCAGGGTTATCTGGAGATGTGAAAGACCATAAAAATCACTTGCCAAACCTGGCCTGATTCCCAAGGCTAAAGATCCACTGGTTCAGAAAATGGAATGCATTCATGGTGTATAGTTTTCCTGCATTTCTAATTGCTGCCACCTTCTGGCAAGTCTCTCTCTATCACAGGACCATACCCAGCTGCTACAGCCTGAAGCTGTGCAAAACTTCTGGTTCTCAAAACCACTTATGTAGGAAAAGGATGCATGGAAATGCTGGGACAAACCTGGGAATATTTTTTAAGCATTCAAAGTTTCACACTGTTGTGCAATTAATTATTTTGACTACACAAACAGAAATTAGGATTCTGTAAGCTTACTAATAAATGTTAAGTGTGTTTCACATCAACATTATTATGGTGTGTGCTACTACTGTGTGTATATATCCATGTGTGCACTTGCATGTGTATAAACCAGTGGGGCAGATACACTAAGCCATGCTCCGCTATTCCACCATTTCTGGAGATAATTAACATTGTGAGGTCAAAATATTACTCTTCATTTGATTGCAATGTATGAGCACATCTACAGTCACCTGACATGGCTTTAAATTTCTAGGTCGCAGATTATTGGAGGAAACAGAAAGGTAATAAAACATGGTGTCAGTTAAACATTTTTTAAAAGAATAGGAGATAAAGGCCAAATAAAGGACACATTTTTATTACTATAAAGCAATTGTGCACTAAGGTGATTCTGTGAAAATAGATTTAATCTAGAGGAGATTGTTACATAAAACCTACTTCCAAATTTCCACATTAAACTAGAATGGGAAACTCAGCAAATAGTGGGAAACCATGTAACTTAATTCAAAAGAAGCTGTATTGTTAGCACAACTGGACTTGCAGGTGTAAACTCTTGTCCACTACAAACTGAGTATCTTTAATGCAAAACAAAACAACTCAAGCAAGGAATTAATAGCTACACTGAACATCTGTCCAATTGAGCACAAAACAACCCTGCTGGGATTGCTGTGGAAAATGAAAAGTGAAAACATTCATCACGTGCAAATGGAACATTAAAAAAAATGCAGAAAAACCACAAATATTAGAAAGCATCAGGAGGCTAGAGCCCAGGTGAAAAAGTGCACACGAAGGTATCGCAGTGCTTCAAAAAGAAGTTTAAAACATTAAGCTTAAGGAAGATGAGTTGTAGGAAGAAACTTGTAAGATGAGCTAAACAGTTTCAATGTGATGAATGAATATAGTGAAGCTGATGTGCATTATGAAGTCTTATTAGCAGGGGAAGATCTTCAAAACAGGTTAGGAGTTAGGAAAGGAAAAGTAGAACAAAACCAGCATGGTAACAGGAAAGTGTGAAAAATAGTAAAAAAGTAGAAATGTGAGTAAAATATAGATTGGCTTGAGGTTGGCTTGCTTCTTAATAGAAGCAGTTCCAAATTAAAGAGCTTAAGCTTCATATATGAAGAAGGAAAACAAAGATCATGTGGCATTTTAACTTTGGAGAAACGCATCCTGTAATGTTTCATGGAAACAGTTGGAACTTCTTCTGTAACCAACACATTACATTTTGAATGTTTGTTTCCTGACTCCTCATAACAGATTAGTGGCAGAGGTCTAGGAAAAAAATAACCATCAAATCCAATCTCTTGCACTTGTACCTTTCACTTCTGCCATCTCGCCCGTGCAAACAAATAATCCATTTAACTCTAACATGTGCAGTTTAAGAAGCTGTACATAGGAGTCGTCAATAAAGATATTAGAGGTACTTCTGCTCTAAAAAGTAACATAAACTTGAGAAACTGTTACATTAGTGGTATTCTTTTCATATACTGTGGATTATTGATAAATCCACAGGTTTTTTTCCCTCATCTCTCAATTCCACTTGCAACTTGTTAGCCCTGGAAAACCCAGTTCATGCTATAGTCCTAACCCATTAGGAAATGTAGTTTCTGCATTCTCTAGGGTGACCACACCCTGGTAAACCAGACTTTTATTTCAGTTTATCGTCAAACTTGAAGGTTTCCTAGATCTGACTGAAGTGTCACATGCAACTCTACAGGCAGTAAAAGGCTTCTTTGAATATCAAGACTGCTGAACAACAAGTGCAGGTGACAAGTTTGTTATAACCACCATATTCAAAATTCACATGGCCCAAGGTAACCTCAGAATACAAGCTAAACTGGCGTCTTCATGTATGTGTTAGAAAGTGAAAGAAACTGAATATGTGAATCAAACAACAAACCAGATTTCCACAGGTTTCTCAACTTCACCATAAAGTAACTGCAACTCATCTGCAGTTTTCTTGAACATACCTGTTTATCTGTAGATGTGAAGTTGTGTGGGTTTTTTTTATTTCCATTTTTCAGTTAGGAAATGAAAATGTCACTCAAATGTATTAGGTCAGTGTATCTTTTAAACATGCAGAGATGAGGCTTGACACTTACCTGTTCTGTCTCAAAGATGTCCCGAAGGTGTTCAAGACCCAGGCTTTTTAAGAATTGGGTGATGTTCATGTCAAGACCAGAAACTATAAGATAAGAAAGAAGTCATTATATCCTATGCATCTGAACTTTAAAAAAAAACCCCAAACAAACCAACAAACCAAAAACCTTAAAAAAATACTAAAATCAAGCAATACCACTGATTCTCTCAAAATTCCAAACTCCGATTCTTTTTACAATCTGTCTATGTCTACAATAAACAAACCACGTCCACTGAAAGATCAGTGCGAAGCTCCTCAATGTTCCCTCCTCAGAATCAACTACTAAAAAGCACAAATGATTGGTGGCAAATACAAGCTCATATTGCAAAGAGAAGGAAAGGAAGAGTGGGTATATTTTTGCTGTGTCATCAGGTAGATGCTGATATAAATCACGTGTTCCAAATGCTAATCAAAAGGTTTAAAAACCTTAGCAAAATCCCCCAGCTATCACAAGCATAATTCCTTCATCAAAATAATTCCAATTGCATTTTCTGTATAAAATCAACCATGAACATCTGGGTACCTAATCATATCTGCCTATGTAGTCAGACCTAATCACTGATAGCAAACATAGATGAACACTCAACAATGCTCCCGGCAGAGCTTGTGAAAACAGAGCACGCATCAGATGCTTAAGATGCAGATAGCAGTTCCAACTGTACAATATTTTCTGGCTAGTCAGAAATGCTTTTCAGATAAAGCAAGGCCTATTGTGATACTAAGCTACTGTACTTCTGGCAATGTAAACTTGTCCAGCAGCAAATGCACCTTCTGCTTCTTTCCTTTCAGTTCCGGCTGCTCCATCACCAGCATTCGATGCCCCTGCTACGGCTAGTTCTGCCAGTGGCCCAGTGAGGTTATCTATACTGCTGGCAGCAGAGAGGCAGGATGGTGTAGATGCTGGTGAGATCAGGGAAGCACTAACAACAGTAGCTTGAGGCTTAAAGCATGTAGGCAAAGCTTCTGGAGGCATCGCATCAATCAGCAAAGCTCGGATATCATCAGCCTGAAAAACAGAAAGAACATTTAACATGAGGTTTTAGTATCACAAGTCACTGATCTCTGGAAAGGATTTTACTTAAATTTGTTTTAATTAATTGCTCTGTTCCCCCATTAGAAATAAAATTGCCAACGTTGGAACATGGGAATTGTTTCTTGTTGCAAGAAAACTCTGATTCACTGCTCAGACGTAGGTGAATCTGCTTTGCTCCCCTTATAAAGGAATTTATGACGGTTCATCTAATTTCCCTTCTGGAAGAATGACTTCATAAGTGTTAAAAACAGGAAAATCAATGCAGCAACTTTTATCTGAAAACCTTCACAACCTTGGCCAGGCAACGCCATCTTCTAATTTCTCCCTCAGGTTCAACTTCTGGTAAAGCATTTTGCAGTGGATCAAGTTTTCAATGGAAAGACTACCCCTGCCTTTCCTATAATCACATTTTATAGTGCAATAATGGGGGGGGGGGGGGGGGGAAGGAGGGACCAAAAAAGAAATTAATTTGGCTCTCACCGGGTTTTACCCTTTTTTTATAAA
>JANIJG010002860.1:50871-84879 GCA_024611175.1 Megaceryle torquata | reverse complement strand
ACACCCAGATCTGACACCCCACTCAAAAAGGAGGGTTTTCCCGGGTTTGTTAAAAAATTGTAGGTTTTTCCCCCCCCCCCCCCCCCCCCCCCAACTTCCTCCGTGGTGCTCATTTATAGTAAAATAGGGAAAATGCTGTTGGCAAGAAGATATAGGCCCAATTTCCTTCTCTTGCTACTTTCATGATTCCCCTTAGGGGACACAGAACAAAGAAAATCAACACTGGCAGTAGTGGGGAAGATCCAAAAATCTCTTTTAGGGCAAAGGACACAGGTTGTGAAACAGCTCTATTCTTCTAGATCTATTCAATACAATTCAATTGTAAACTCCATGTACCTGACTGCACCTTTTATATTTCTACAGTGCCTGATGCCTCATGCAACAGGGCACCACACGACCTCTACTTCTTACAGACAAGAGAGAAGAAAATAAAAAGTACTGCCCTCCCCCTCTCAATAAATGGAGAGTTACTACAAAAGGCAATTAGGGGAATTTTCTTCCTTCAAGAAATACCAATATTGTCTCAAATTCAGCTATGTTTGTAGAAGTTTACCAAGAACTGCTGTCTCTAGTGAAGCTTAACCATTTTAACACTACAAACATTTAATAACTTCCATAATCCAGGCTTAAAAAATAGCAAAACGTGGACAAGTAATACACATAATTTTGCAAAAAGCAGCCAGTATCCATCTGAAGTACTCGTGTTCTTGTTAGTTCTTGACCTGAAGATGCTCAGTGTCTAACATGTAACACATGGCAAGCTAATTGGGGAAGCAGAGTGATTCATGGGACCTCCGATCTGGCAGAGTTCTGTATTTGCAACTCCTGAGGAAAATTAAAGCCTGGAAGTTTGGGAAGACTGCTTGCTGGACTTTCAGCTCTGTAACCTGCAGGCAGAAATACTGTATGTACCACATGTGACTTCTAAACCCTGTGATTATTTACTGGATATACTGTACAGCAACAAGTCTCTTCCAAGTATCTAAGAAAAAATTTGTTTGGGAACTTAGTCGGCTATTTAACTTAGGGCACCAGCATCATCAGCACATACTTCTCAGTCAACTAGCTGCACCAGGAAAGGCCAGGCTGGGGTGAACTATGGGGCAGAGTTCCTGACTCTCTTCATCCTCAATGTGACCCACTGGCATAGTTTAAAGTAGGTCTCTGTAAGGTCATTAATGGGTAAAATATTCCTTACCAATTTTCAAAAGCAAAAATACCTGATAGAAGACTTTTCACGTTTTGAGAAAACCCAAATCTAACTAAAATGTTGATTGAAACAAGAGTGTTGAGTCAGAAACCCCGTTTAATTTACAGTGGCATAAATGAAGAATAATTCGCATTGTAAACTCATCCCCTCATGTCTGTCTGTATGTGTGTACATATACACAAGCATGCTTACACATATGAAAAATGAGTTCGAGACATAGGGCTACTTGAAAAAACAAAAGAATATTCATGTTTTGGCAAAATACTATTTTGCTTTTACTGGCATGTAAGACCAGACTGCACGAGGTATATTTTAGCAATAATGATCAAAGCACAGGCTTTCCCTGAAGATTAATGACTGGCTAAGAGGATAGTTTGAGGTCTGTTTACCCCAGCTGGTCCGTAATTCCCAGGAAAAGCATCTGTAAAGCTTATTATTGCTATAAACTTAAGATGGAGGGAGGGGTTACGCTGCTGCAAATGATATGTACGATGACTTCTTAGAGACTTAACATCGTGTGTATTAGCCAGACTGTTTAAACCATCTGTTAAAGAACTATTTGTCTTGAAAGTAAATAACTTCATACTTCCGTAGCAGCGCACTTGATGTAAGCACTGCAAACTCCTTTACAACCAATTCATTTGCACCCCCCCCCGCCTACCTCTGTGGCAAGTGAGGAAAGAGATATACAAGGATCATTTAGCTCTTCATTGAAAGACAGCTACATCTGAGGGGAGAATGAAAGCTATAGAAAGCTATGAAACTATGAAAATTATAGAACTCCTATTTAATATTTAGGACAGAAAGCAAAGAATAACAAATTCACTTTAAACTGAAGAGGATTTAGCTACATAGAAAACAACTGCTTGACCTAAGAGAAGCTGATGTGTAAAACTCTTGGAAAATATGCACGTGTTTTTTCAGACAGATTGGGAATCCATGCTGCTGAACAGCTACTCAAAGGAATAATTTCACTGATTTAGTGGAGGAACAGTTCCAGTTTGAGTAAGTAGTTTCCAACCTGAATCTTATTTATCACAGTGGTCAAGAATGTTGTGGGTCACCAGAAGTTCCCAAAAGCCTGCACTTAAGATAGAAATGCTATTCCTTAAAATATATGCAATTCTCAGTTATGATGAACCCCAAACAGCAAAGATAGTATACTATGTTTAACTTCACATCAAATTCTGGATTATTAATAGTAACTGGCCCAATAGTAGTAACTAAGTTATTGTAATGTGGCAAACAACTGACAGGTTAGATTCAAATCTTGAAGGTGTTTCATTTAATTGTATATACATTAGCAATCATGTTTAGACTTGAAGTAGACTATATACTATACTTTCCTGTATATTTTCCCACAGACGTAATCTAAACAACAACAAAACAAGTTGTTTTTAGCATCATTATGAAAAGAAATAATAACTGGATGTTCCAAATTAAGCATGTGATTCAAACAGCCTCTTTATAAAGGATGAATAAACCAAACAGGATTAATTTATGAAGACTCCAGTGATCGAAAGCCTGTTCAGAGCTAGCAAAAACATTCATGGCCTTGAATGGGATCTGCATAAGACAAACTCATGTTCCAATAAGTTTAACTTTTCTCGCACAAATAAAGCTGCTTTGCTATGTAAAACAAGATTAGGGAAAGTATGCAATAATTCTGCCACCAGAAAACCCTCTTTTCTGCTTGCATTGAACTCACTTTGCATATGAATTTTCTGTCATGGTTTTAAAAAGACAGGTATAATAAACATGCACTCAATTTAGGTCTCTAGATTCCTCATTATCAGTTTGTAAGGTAGAGAGCAGACTAAGTGAACAAAAACAAGCCTGTGGAAGATAGTGTAAGAATGTATTTCTAATTATTTATCATCTGAAACGGAGCTCTTATAAATGGATTAGACATTGAGAGGTGCACTTTGGAAAAATGTGATTTTGGAAAGACCCAAAGATATTTTGAAAACCAACTTCCAACATGTTTGAATTTATGTGTGTGCCTAGATCCTTTCCTATAATTAAGAGAGCCTTTCACACCATGGGCCTTCTGCAGCTAGTAGGAATGATCCTTCTCTCTATGACAACTTTTAGCTTGTTCCAACATATCTCCTAAATGAAGGCATTCATAAATGGAAAAGAAGCTGATCTCATTTTTGCAGGTAGGTGTGATGCAAACCAGCAGAGTAGCCTGGCTGTTAAGACACCCATACCTATACTTACCAGGAAAGCACTCTTTGGACATTAAAATTGGCCAGTGCCTGATCATGACAAGACATGAGCAACATAATTCCTAAGCATAGTAATGCACGGATTTCGAGTCACACGCAACTGTGAAGACACCAAAGGAAGCAGAAGAGCTCTGCTGGTACATGCTTTCTGAAACCTTTTACTTCCATGCATAGAGCAGGGTGGAAGAGTAACAAAAGTAAAGCTTTTGTTTATGAAAAATGCTGACTTTTATGCTTTTAACTAGATTTATGAAAGATACTGGGTAGCTGACAGTATTTATTAGCACATCATTGTGTGATCTTACACTTGGACATTTTGTTCATTTTCTGTTTTATGCATTTATAACAAATCCATGTAGCTACTTCCCTCCCCCCACACCCCCCCTTTTTTTCCTTCCCCTTTTTAATTTGGTCTTATATAGCTGAGCCATTTTCTCTGGCTTCAGGCTCCATCCACATGTCCTGACTAGTCCAAATCTACGTAATTTTGAGAGAGAATACCTATGATATTGTGATCCTTATTTTGGGGGGGGGGGGGGGTTTAGGGTTTTGAGATATTTTGTTTGATTGTGGGGGTTTTCATTGTTTTCTTTTTCATTTTTAATACTGGTTTGTTGTTTATTAATAAAGTCTTATTTGTTTCACATTCCACTATTCCAGTCTACTTCAGACAGTTATGAGCTCAGATGGTACTAAATGAGAACACAAGAAGATAAAGATAAGATTATACAGAGATCCCAAGAAATATAACTGAAATGAAATGACCTGGTAACCCAAACAAGATTCAGACGGCAAAGATAATCAGAAAGATAATCCACTGAGTAATACATATTTGATACCTAAGTCTTCATTGCTCTTTAGCTTCTATTGCATCAGGTGTATCACCTAGACCAGTGCAAAGTTAATGTAAAGCAATGAATGCCAAGACAGACTTCAGTGTGCAAAGAAAGGTACCAGAAAAGCAGCTGCCTCACTGCTTTGAAGAGGGTTAATGTGGAATCCCAATACAATTTAGCTGCAGAACATCTTAGGGAACGTGGTACTGCCAGCAATGGTTCCAAACATAATCCTACTCTAAATCTCAGAAATGACTGCAAATTTCAAAACACACTTGACAAAGCATCTCTAAAGACAGTAGTTTCACAGATGTTCCCATGTGTATAAACTGATTTTTAGCATTTTTATCATACATTTGGCTGCATTAAGATGAAAACAAATACCCGGCTGTCAGCCTGAGCAAATGTATCTGGCAAAAAAAAAAAAAAAATCCAGTTTAAACACAATAACAGCACAACACTACTAATTTTTTCTTTTAAAATAATTGCCATTTGAACAAATCAGATCACAAAAAAATCCAGAAAAAAAAAATTAAATATAAGTTTGATATATTAAACATAATATTTTAAAAACATAACTGTGTTTTATTCCTCAGTAAGGATTTAGCGCTGCTCGTGCTCCACAGTCAATATGAGTTTTACTGTAACTATAATGAAGACAGGAATGGTTATTCAGGTCCTGTTACAGGTTTTATCCTAATACAAATCAAAAAAATAGCGTCCCTGACTTCAGCGTAAATATCCTTTATTCCTAGGAATGTCATTCATACCTGAATCCACCAATGTGCATTTCCCACTTTGGAAATTACTTATGAATCAGGCTCCAATTTCAGCCTCAACTGGGTAAGTTAGAACTTATTCATGCGTAACTATCACATTGAGCTCTGAGCCCTCATGATATTTTTAAAGCAAGCAGTATTTTAGAAAACTGGATTGCAGAGATCAGTTTAACTCACTTTAATAATACACAACTTCTATTGAAAATAATGGAATTATCATCCAAATAATATATGTATGGACCAGGAACAGAACTTTACCCATAAGACTTGATATATGTATCATGCTATATCAGAAATTTTTTAGGTACTAAATATGATGCTGATACTTAAGAGCTAACATTTTCTATGGCTATGTTTGTATTCTACCATCAGGAAAGCACAATCACATTTATCATTATGCCTTAAGAAAGCAAAGAGGAAAAGCAATTTTGTGCTGTAAATGGGTCCACTGCTTTTGTCCTAAAATTCTGCAATCCACTTATTTCCTGAGAGAAAATTAAGAATATTGGGGAAAACAATGTTCAGTGAGTTGCTTCCAATAAGAATAATAAATATCACTTTAAAAGACAAAAAAAACATTTCATCCACCCTGTCCAAGAAGCAATCAACTTGTTCCACTTAGTTACCATTTATTATATGGCAAATTTTTTGACAAAAATCCACGTTACTCATTTTGTTCCAACTACTGTGATTAGTGAGTATTTAACTGTGTCAGGATAGAACAAAGTAAAGAATATAGTCAGTTGTATTATGAAAATAATGCTTGCAAACCTATACTAAAACAGCTTCCTCTAAGTGTCAGACACAAAAAGTCGTCAAACCATGAACAATACACGCTTACATTTGAGCTCTCTTAGCATATCAGTTAATTATCCAAGCTGTCTTTACTACAGTTAATTCCTTACTTTCTTCATCTTCTGTACCCGTTATATTCAGTTGCAAATGAAGGACCAGAAAGTAAATTTATTTAAATGCTATTTACAAGCACCTTCAACATGCCTCCAATGTAATATATCATCAGCACACTCTTTGATTTAATTGTTGCCGTCATTCATTTTTGTGCACTAACACATGTAGGATTCCAAACGCCAAAATACTCCTGCCTTTTTTTTTGTATGTGCTACATACCAGATTTTGTAACCTGTGTCAAGATACCTCCGATGCTTACAACTTGTGAACAGAGGCCAACAATGAGCCTCCGCAGACACTAAATCATAATCTTCATGTTTTTCGTATTTCACATTCTAGCTACAGTTTCAACATCCATACCCCGTGACATTAGGGAAGGATAAATCAAGGAGGATGACAGCTCCCTTGTAGAGACTGGTACGGTGCTGGGATCTGCCACACCCAACACCCACAGCTTCTGCCAGATGTCTTGAAGAGTTTTGCTGTATTAACCCCTTCAGGAGTAGCTAAGGGGTTTGTGCTAAAGCTCTATTAAGTAATTGCTCTTTCTTTTTTTTTTTTTTTTTTTTAGAAAGAAAAAAAACAACCTTGATCAGGCTTAATAAAACTTTGACTAACTAAAAGACAGATGGTGGGCTATCAGTGATAATTAGTAAATCAGTCCTTGTATTTCCTTAGAGACAGGAATTAGAAGCTAAGAGTGTTATACAACATTCCTTCCTTCATACCATGCTGTGGTCCCACATGTTTATCTAAAATGACACAGTAAATATTTCAAAACAGTTTTATGTTCGCTTTTCAGACCTAGGACACTGCTTTACCTTCTTGGAATCAGAGTGCTCATTAACTGCCCTTCAGCCAAACAAGACTATTCAGGCCTTAAATCAACAGGACTTCTAACCCAAATCCGTACAGTAAACTCTACAACTCTGAGTCTCTGGTCTGATCTGGCCCCAGGGACATAAATTTGCATGCAACTTCTAAATTTCTGAATAGTCCCTGGGCTTAAAGTTGCACATGTGCTTAAATACTTTGCCCAGTCTGGGTCTAAGACAGATACTTTAAAAGGAAAACAGAAGCCATGTAAAGAATAACATTGTTGTTTTGTTTTGGTTTTTTTTTAGTTTCTTCCATAACTATTGTACTGAAAGAAAAACTGTAACAAAATAAACACACCGACTCCTAAAAGTACATACAGACACAGTCGCATGTAAACAGCAGCTAAAAAGCCATCAGCCAATATTAATGAATGCCACTTCACATAAAAGGGTAGAATCAATTTTATTTAAAAATTATTATTATAAATTTGATCTATATCCAAGCATCTATTGCAGGTAAGAATACCTTTGGATATAAAGAGCAAAGAGGTGGTCACAGCTCTCAGAGTAAGAGTGGCCCTTATTCTTCACCTAGTTTATTTTGTGGATTTGAAAGTAGTTGTCTAGGCACTTCCATGTGTTTCTCCTGAAGAAAACGTGTTCACTTCTCCAGTTTGTGTGTGGCTTTTTATGAAAGAACAAGTCAGTAGAAAATATTGCAATGTTAGCACTATTGACAAATGTTCTTATGAATATTGTACTTCCTAAAACCACTTCAGATTTGCTTTCCAATGGCTAAGATTCAAACTGAACATCAGCATTTCTTTCAACTGTTGCAAAGAATGTATTTCAGACTTCCAACGTTTGTGGAAAAAAATTACACTGAAAGCAATATTTACTTCAGCTCTTGTTGAAAGTAGACATACAATAATCAGTGTTGAACTTGTTCAGAAGTCATTAACATGCCTGCAACTATTTTTCACTTGGGGAACATATCACTAATAATATTAAAACCACTTAAAGTACCCATCCACAGCTCACAAGAAACAAACTCAAATGCAGTTTTTATATATTTTTTTTCATAAATATCCACAGTGGTGGGCTAAGAGCTTGTTCTCATTTACTAACATCTGTTAGTAAGAGTTATTTGTACTAACATTTCAAGACAGAGAATGAATATATCATTGTATGGTTCACACCAATATCTTCAGAATTTTTTTCCCCAGCTTTGTTCTTTATACATGTGTTATATGAGTTAAAGGGTTAAGTAACCATTATATTCTAAAGAGCAAACTGTTTGCCTTAGGGCCATCTCCTCCTTACTCCTGATGAATTGCCTGACACTTTATGTATCATACATTACTTTTCACTAGGAAGTAACATTTGGTTCCAGCCATGGTGTAAAACCTGACTTTGGAAGAATGAAGAATATGGGATAGACAAAAAAAAAAAAAAAGTACATCATCTGCTAAATCGTCTACACCTAAATAGTAATACACTAATTTATAAATATGCACGTTTGCACTTAAAAAATGGACACAGAGTTATATAAAGAGAAATTCTATGCATACTAAAATTAATAAAAATCCAACTGTGAGAATCAATATTTTGAGTGACAGGCCACTTTGCTGGACTAGGATGAAAGAAATGCTAATATTAATGAGGGCCTTGCACTAAAAATCTTTGGCAGATACAAGTGAAACACAAGCACAACACTGAAGTTATTTTTAAAAAATAATTACTACAAACAAGATTTAAGTCTGAACAGTCCAACAAGTAGCTGGCAGAAGTCAACCTAGGTTTCATCACAAAGGCACAGTATTGATTCTTTTCAGTGTATTCTGAAGAGGAGGTAAAGCTCCTGCTTGGAACAACAGCAGAGAAGCAGAAGCAAAAATAGTGACATCAGCTTCTGATTTAGATTTATTTTTTTTTTTTGTCACAAAACATTTAAATACTTATTTCTAACACAATCCTAGATGTACTGTCACTTGTGTCAGAACTTGCTCAGGAAGTACAAAGGCCCAAAGCCAACCAACCAATTCTACTTACCAGTGTAGATGCCTGCAAAAAAATTGACTTCTGCAAAAATCTCTATAAAACCATCCAAGATACTGTATTAGCTTTGTAAACTAATATACTGAAGTACTTCAGAGCAGTTTACAAAGCTTTGCAAATACTATATGAGACAACAAACCAATTTTTTTATAATTAATCACATTACTTACTTATCAAGCTGCACGTTTCAGCACATAAATGTCCCCCATAAAATGATTAAGGCTACAGAGACTAAATTCAGGTGAGCAGGCCTGGAATTGGGTGGCCTGGAATTGGGTGCTGCTTCTTTGGGGAGGGCAACTCCTGCCATTAACTATGCATCTGATGCTTCCACGATGGAATACTAAAGAGGGAATGTGGTGTAAAAATAAATAAATTAAAAAAAAAAAAAAAAAAAATCCGACAAGGAAGGACTGGCCGCTATGGAAGAAGGACCAGTTGGAGGTTCTGCTCCTGGGCTTGACCCAATCCCCTCTGTGATCTCAGGCAAACTAAGTCTAAGACTCTAGGTGTTTTGTGTGCAGCTCCCACTTCTGTTGCTTCCCACCTTTGAATCATCAGTGCACCTTCCTCCCTCTTATCTGAATGGGAAAATGAAGGCTTCCTTACCACAGAGTTACAGCAAGGGTTAATTCACAAATGTTTATAAAACACTTGAGACTGCAGAAGCTCTGTAGTGCAGGGTATGCAAGGACTGAACATGAATTTTAATCAAAATACCTCTATTAGATAAAGGAAGTGGCCAGTGTAACAGCAGGTACCAGAATGGAGAAGAGAAAGGATGCCTTTTATGAACACACCATGTTGAAAGCCTTCAGACACTGGTGAAGAAGAAAAAAACCTGCTCCTGCTGTGGGGGCCAAAGGACAAGAAGTATGCTTAGGTGACAGACTTTAGGGGAGACGCGGGGATGGAACTAGATGAGCCAAAGCAGAAGGTTATAGAGCAAAGAAATGCAGATTTCTCAAACTACAGCTGTCAGCAAACAGCTACAAAATCCGTTTACAAAACCGAAGTCTGCTCTGTCCCCAGTTAGCTTATTTAACAGCATGTTTACTGTTACCAATAAGCGCAATGAGTTGAAGATCCAGTATGTGAAGTTCCTTCTACAGACTCTGCCCTATCATACAGCAAATTAACACAGTTCTGTGGGGTTTACTTCAGTTTGGGTTTTTTTTGCTTAAATGAAAAATAACATTAAATTACATGCTCAAAAAAAGTACAGCTTGCAAAGTTGAAACGTCCCCTTGTATGAAATGCCAAGAGCTGCATGTATGTGCACCACTATTTGGTTTTATATTACAGTATGATTATCCAATTATTTCATTAAAAAGGACAAAAGACATATCAAAGATCCCTGTCTCCTGGAAGGCACATAATGATAAATAATTAAATGAGTACCATAATGCTGAAGGCAGCCAGATTAAGATTGTCCAGGCAAACACCATTGCTAATTTAAGAGTCTGGCTTTGCAGCCTTTTCTTTTCCTTTTCCCTTCTCTCAAACACACGTCTTTCTGCATTAGCAAAATGGTCACATACTTGGGGTCGTCAGTGGCATTCATAAAATGCCTAAAACTTATAACCAGTCTTCTTTCCCACCTAAGAATTCACTTCATTGAAGACTTCCAGAGCCATTTCTGACATCTGACTTTGAACAATGATGTTTTGTGATTTATCTGTCATAGGTTCTTGTCCAGCTCTGTTTGCATGTATAACTGACAGACTGCTATGTTAACTAAAATAATTAAATCCTGTTTGTACTTTTAGTTTGCTATCCCAAACAGATTTAATACCAGCACTCTTCTAATTACAATAGTTTAAAAATAAAGGAGAGGATAGAAAAAAGCTAAAATGGGGACAGACAGTACGAGTACCAATAGCTGAGGAAATATCTTTTACCCACTCCACTATTCACATGACACCATAAAAGAGACAGAGGATCAGTTGCTTTTTTTTAGAGTTGTGGGGTTTTTGGTTTTGTTTTTTTTTTTTAATAGAAACATCCTTAAAATATTTTAAAAAAAAACCCTTACTAAATCAAAACTGCCTTTCCAAGCAGTCATACAGCAACTGAAGAAGTGACCAACTGAAGCACACATCAAATGAAATGATGCAATTAAGACAATCTATTTCACAGATAAACAGTTCAGTCTTTTGAAGGTAACACGTGCTGATTTGGCTACAAAAGGAACTGCAAAAGGGTTCCAGGAGAAAATGTATTAGGAAGTAAAAGGTTAAAAAAAAAAGGATAAAAGCATTTGTACACTGCCCTCAGAGTTGCCTTTTTGGTTTGTAGAGACCTTTGTACGCTCACCTATGAATAATAATTAGAAAGTTTGTTCACAAGAGAGCTCAAGTGGGTTCCAGCCTCTCAGTAGTTGAGAGGCACTCCCAAGACACGAGATGGGATATTTGAATGCAAGAGGAAAGAAGTCTTAAACATTAACTCCTAAGACAAAATCATAGTGTGTTTGTGTAGCTCATTAAAACTTGTGTCAAAGCTAAAACTGAGAATTTACCTTAAATAGCAGAACTAATAAAATGAAAGTGGAGAGTCTTCAGGAAGGTTCCTGCTGGTAAGGAGCCTATGATATTGACGTCAGTTTTTCAGTGCTTTCACATACATACATGTGTATTTCAGTAACTTCCTATGACCACAGACATGCTTCCTTTACTGCTATCAAAGTCAACTTGCTTTCAAAGACATCAATTAATCATCATCTATATGCAAAAAAATTATGTCCTCTGGCAGTTGTTAGGGGAAAAAAAAAAAAAAAAAAAAAAGTTAAAATAATCGAGGCCAAAAGCAATCTCTAAGTGTCCCGGAATCAGGGGGAAGTTAACCCTGCATGACCCCGTCCCCTCGGGTAGTCAACGGGACGCGGAGGCAGGGCGGCCGATTTCCCGCCGCAGCGCCCACCGTGCCTCGAACGTTCGCTCTCCCAGGGCCGCGGCCGCCGCCCGGACGCTCCGTGCCCCGCGAAGCCGCCGCGGCGTCGTGGGTGCTGCCACGTGCGGTCACCGGGGCGGTGCCTCACGGCGGGGAAGGAACGGGAGAGCGGCAGCCGGGGCCGGCCCGCCACTCTCCGAGCGCCCGCCCGTCTGTCCGGATCCAGGTGGTCGCCTCAGGGCGGCGTCGGCACTGACCCAGCGCCGCCGGTACGTCCCAGTCAGGGACCAGGCGGCCTCCTCTGCAGGCGCCATTTCGGTCGCCGGCCCTTCCCAGATTCTCCAGCGCGGTTTCCCCCCTTCCCAGCGCCGCGTCACATAACCCCAAGGTCCCCTCTGGCCGGCGCTGGAGGAGAAGCCACTCGCCCGTCCCCCTTAACCCGCCGGGAAAAGGTACTTACGAGTTCCATGTCCGACGGACCACGAAGCACCTGGCTCAGGGGCTGCTGCTGAGGCGACCCGAGCCTGGCGGTAGCGACCCCTTTTCTGCCAGGAGGGGCGGTTCCCTCCCCCTCATGATTAACGCCCGCTCCCCCTGGCCGGGGGAGGGTGACAAGCTGATTGTCACCTGAGCGGCTGTCATCCCCCGCTGGGCGGCCCCACTCCGCCCTGCCACACCTGGGAGAGCTTTGCAGCCCCGGCCCGCCTCAGCCTCGGAGGGTCCGGTCACCCCGGCTGTCAGCCTCGCCGCTCCGGCTCCCGGCGGGCTCCCCTCAGCTGCGGGTCTGGCAGCCCCCTCGGCCCTGCGCGCCGGCCGGCGAGTTTCCGGACGGCGGAGCTGAGCGTCGCAGGGCTGAGGGTGCTGCAGGAGGGGGGCTGATGCCAGGCCCGAGATTTTCTCCCGCCAAGCTTTCGGAGCCACTTTGGACACGGGAGTAGTGCTGCTGACTTAGAGACAGCTACAGCTCGGCGACAGTGAGTGAGGAGCACGGTCTTGACTCCTATGAGAAGTCTCTGGTGGAGACCTTCCATCTGTGTGGGACCGGCTCCAGGGTTCTACACTCACCCAGTGAGAGAATGTGCTCAGGCCTTTCCTGTCAGTCAGTGCATCCGCATAGAAAGAGTTTCATGAAGAGTCTGAATTTGACTTATAAAATGGTGTAAAGTGGGAGTGATCCTACATCAGTATGTGAAGTTACATCAGTTTAAAACTTGGGCAAGTGACAACAGAATTAACCTTTTCCTTCTCTTCTTCTAAAGGTTTCCATTGCTAGAAGGGGTCACCAATGTGGCCAGGAACAGAAAGGTGAACAGTCCTCTGAATTCCATTTATGTTCCCAAGAAGATAGAAGCATTTAGAAATACCGATGCCAAGGTATGGATCCTATGGATCACTGTATGCATGAAAAAGAGACTATTTATTGTGTGCCATATACAAATTATATTTGTGCATATCATATACAGAGAACACAGGAGGAACAGTATCTTAGTGCTTTCCTGCCAAAGTAAGTAGTATCTTTTTAACTAGGCTAAAGGATTGTTACACGGTTCTGGAAGATGGGTCTGCATGGGTGTAGTTAGACCTTTACAGTTTTATTATTTGTTAAATAATATGTACTTTAAAAAAGGATCACTCTACATGATTTCATAATACAACAGGTAAATATAGTTAGATGCTCATAAGATGTACAAAATTTGAACCCTTTAATCACTTCATGCCTTCTGCAATCTCATTGAGTCAGTAAAACAGTATCTAAAATCAAACAACACTCCTCAGTTATTCCTGAGAAATCAACTTACTAATCAGACAAAAATGTTCCCATAATGAAATAAATTAAGCATATTACAGCATGCAAACTGAGGATAAAATAGGAAGTTTTTGATACATATAATACCTGCACTGAAATTCTTTTATGCAAGATGTTGTTATAACTATTCAGAAAGCAAGCAGCTTTGGGAGAAAAAGTCATATTGATTTAATACTACAAATCAAGTTACTACTACTCTTTATTTAGTCTTGCAATAAAAATGTGGGAAATACATAACAGACAAAAGTCTCTTAAATGAACCTTTTGTAAATGTTTAGCATGCAATCACCAAAGTAATGAAGTTCACCAAGTCATAATGTTTCTTCTTCAAGTAAATGTCTCTTTTCAAATTCAGAAGGTTTAAAATGCATGTGAAAATAGAGATCTTATAGGCAACTCATTCTATACACATCTCTCCTGTTTTATGTCATGATCATCATGATTCTGAAACAGAATCAAAGCATTTGCAATTCTATAAACAGGAGTTTAAAGACTCATTATTTTCTTCTTTGAAATGAGTCAATGCTCTAAAAGCATGGTGCTGAAAGGCTGCCAAGCTAATAGTCCAGTGAGCACTAGGAAGAGATTAATTTTGTACCTGGAATGAGTGTATAGAGTTTCCATTCCATTTAGTGAAAGGGCTGGAATGTGAACTAGTGTTTCCTTCATGGTGCAGTGTTGTGTTAAACCCTGGAGTAAAAAGTCAGTCTTTATAACACTGAGAGTCTGAACTAAGGACTGTGACCAGCTACGGATGTTAGTCCACAATCAAAATGGGATGTTGAGATGCTTACTTGCAATTTTTCTCAATATTTTGTTGAATACTGGTACTGGTATGCTGAAACCAATGTGAATATTTGGGAATGCAAATATGTTGTGAGCACTTCTGTTTACTTCGAAACATGCATATATTAAAATGGAGGGGTGTGTGTTAGCGTGCATGGTCTCCTCACTAAAGAGCTCTGCCTGAGGTGTATCCAGAGTTGTTATCTCCAGGTGTGTTCTTTCTACTTTTCAAAGGATGCCTGATCAGTAAAAAGAGACAGAGCAAGGCAATGTATCTACTTCCACAAGCTAGGTTAGCCAGCAGTAATTACCAGAGGATATTCAGAGTTCCAGACCAGTTTTGGAAGCTGTGCCTTTAAAGGTTTTCAGAAAAGTTATATTAAACTGTCTTTTGGTTTTGTGTTGCTCACTGTTGATTGTTCAGAACCCCAGAAATAGAAACCTGAATTAAAAACCCACAGGCCTTTTTGATTATTTATCACATAAAGGTATTTGGTGCAATATATTGGGTCATACTACCAGGACCCATCTGTTGGGTCATCCTACTGGGATTATTCAAATTTTATCATTCAGTGTGAAGAAATGTACAAGGCATGGGAGGATGACATCTCTTCTGTACCTTTTCTAGGACAGCTGGAAAAGAAGGCAAGCATTTCTTGCTTGGAGGAGTTCAGTCTAGGTTACTGAATAGGAAGAACAGTGCTAAAGGAAGGATTTTTCCCTAAGCAAAACTGGGAATAAATCCTATTCCTGAGAAAATGTAAATTACTAACTGATACTCTTGGTCAGAAGTAAATGGCATAGGACATCATGTATATTTGAAATGTTAAAGAATGATCAGAAAGAGCAAAATTATTATGAGTTGTTCCTTTATGCCGCATGTCATGGGAGGTTGATATTCCAGACAGAAACACACTGAGGCAGGTGACCACACGTCAAATTTTTATGAGAAGAAAAGGCATTGAGTCATCAGTTTTGTCCAATAGAATCTCCACAGGCAACTCCACAGGCAACTCCACAGGCAACAGCTGGTTGATCTAACAGGGCCCTACACCTAGATACTTGCACAAGTAAATGAATAGATTGTTAAATCCAGAAATTGATAAGCCAGGGAAAGCTCATTTAGAAGTATTCGAGAGAATGGCTGAGCATGCTGGAGTGCTTAACATAACACTAAATTTGAAATAAATACCCAAACTTCATCGCTAATTTCTATGGTTGGCCGAGGGAGAAATGTGAGAAACTGTACCTGTAGAAGGTTTTGTCAGGAATTCCTTGGAACTTTTTTCAGTTGTGCAGAGATTCATATTACACAATGCTAAATACAATCCTGGATAAAGCATTCTTTTTTTTCAGGCTCTTTGAACCTTAAGTATGACTAAATAACAACTTTGAAGTAAAACCACATAGACATATAAAACTTAAGGCCAGAGGTTTCATTAGCCTATATTGTCCAACTTCTCAAATACCAGAGATCATTACCTTTTATTCTCACTCTGGTGCTTAATTCATTAATAGACTGCCACTGCAGACCCAGCAGCCAAGGAGACATTCTGGACCCCAGATCAGATTATTTTCTGACTCCCTTCACCCTCTGGTTATTTTCTGTTCTACAGCTGTGATGACTTCACTCCATCATAGTCACTCAGCTGCTATTACATACTACATATGGGAGAAGCAACATTTGCCCATAATTTGTTTAGAACTGCATTAGAAAAAAAAAAAGAGGTACTTATCAGGCGAATAAAGGGTACTGAGCTTGTTCTGTTGTGAATTAATTAGTCTTGTCATATAATAAGTACTGTATTGTAACTTCATAATAAACATTAACTATAGCGTTTGATAAACAAAGCTTGTAAATTATTTGCATTCTGAAATCTTTGAAAAATGCATCTAAGAGTAATCATGGTTCTAACCACTGGGAAAAAAAAATCATGTGATCCATGCCAGCTGCACATTTTTGCTGAGCCACTGAGGAGTCTCCCTTCATGAGTCTCTGGTAGAAGTAGGGTTTTTATCATGTATCAGTATATAAATTCAATAGAATGAACAGCATCTCAATTATTATTTTTTGTGAGTAAAAAATTTCACTAATGCCCTAGTGACCTCATACAGCTATGTTTTGTGCTTTTGGCATTTTGACTCACCACAGCTAGTAGATAAGAAGGATACATGTCCAGCTGTAAAGAAATAAAGCAGTCTAATCATGCTGCTGAAAATGATATGGTGCTGTTTCGCTTCTGCTTCATCTTATTTTCTTTTGTACCTTTATCGTGGGGTGACCGTGCAAGGTTGTGCTATCATTCAGCTGAACAACTGGTTAGCAGCACCATGCCAGTTCTGACACAGTCTCTGTCTTATGCCAGGTCAGAGATTCTTTTCTCTGTGGGGCCATAAATGTGAGCAGCAATGGTGAAATCAGGAACCCTATGAAACAACAAACTCTTGGTTTGTCATTCTGTAGTTGGCAGTTGCATTGCTGTATCATACAGTGGACCATACAAAATGCAGGAAAAAAAGTGGCATAACAAAGAAAGTATTGAAGAGTGCTACTTTTCATTAAGATGTATGATTATGTGGTTTTCAAGGACATTAATTTGGTTTGGATAGTGTCAAGGTGTATCAATTCAGAGGAAGTAGCAGAGGGCGTTTTGTGTATCTGCTGCTGTAGGTACATGACTATACTGATCAGTTGTGTGGAGACAAGGTTCATGGCCTTTTTCCCTTCTACTGGCTACCCCTGTAACAAGCATGAAAAGCATACTCTGGAATTTTGATTTCTTGAGACTCCTTGTGGGCTTCTCTCTGCCCAGGCAGTGTCATGGCATTTTCACAGCTGGTTAGTGGTCAATGTCATTCCAGTGTTTAAAAGAGGAAAGTAAGCTTGACTCATCGTGACATAGTCACTCATGTAACACTGAGGCAAACGAGGCCTTTTCTGACTATTACAGCTGTATGAGCAGCATATGTCAAACCTTCACAGAGTGTATGCTCTTCTGTATCATTATTTTCTTTCACATGGAGCTTTCTTTAGTAAAGGTCTTACCATATGGAATTACAGACCAGTTAGGCTAATTTAATCTGTAGGAAAGAGATTTGAAAGAATTTTAACAGATTAGAAGGAGTACCTCGTAAAAGCATCCTTCAGCCTGATTAGTTGTATACACATGGTTTAGGAAAAAAGAAGTCATGCTTCACTAGCCTTCTGGAACTCTTTGAAGATAATGCTGCCAAGATAGGGTATACCATAGACATTATATTTTTAGATTTTCAGGAGTCATTTGACAATGTTTTACCCAAGAGATTAATGCTTAAAGAGAGGGGAGTGAAGGGGCAAGAGAAAAGTTCACTCATTAAATTGAAAAGTAGGCCTAAGCAAGAACAACGAGGAGCTAAAAATGTCATTTTTACAGACTAAGGGAAACAGAATTTGTAAGGCTGCAGCAGTTCTGTATATCAGGTTAACTTGTTTACATAAATGGCTTGGATGGATGTACTCTTTTGAAACTAAAACAATCTCATTATCATTCATTTGTGCTGAGAAGCCCTAACCAGAATTTGTAACCCCAGTGTGCTGTGTATGTTGAGACTGTCCCTGCAGCCATGTAGACACTGGAATAAAAGTAGAAGGGAAGTGTTATTTTCCTGATTACGTAGAGGAGGTTCTGAAACCTGGGCAGACTTGGTCCCAGACACAGAGTAAAATCAGTAAATCTGATGTGAACACATTTTCTTAGTCATGAAACCAGATTTCTGATTTGGAGATGATACTTCAGAGGAAACGACAGTAAATTCCAAAGAACAGTGAAGTACTGAGAAGCAAATATTGCCAGCCCAACATACATTTCCAAATAAATATACATAATAACCAGAAAAGATATTTATTCTTTCAGCATAAATTGTACATCTGTGAGAAATGTAATTTTTCTGTATTATTTTTAGAAGAACACATTTAGAAGAATATTTTATATATATTTTATATATAGTGTAAATGTAATATTTATGTTTTATATATTAATATATTCTATATATTCTTTTTTAGAACACATTCCTAATTAAAACTTGCTTGGTTCAAATATAGCTAAGTTAAAGCCATATTTTCTTCTGTATGTTATAATAAAGAACTATGCTGCAAAAAGGACTCATTTAGGCCCACAGCGAGTGAGTTTGAGAAACATTGTGACTACAACTTGCATTTGAAATATTAAACTTTGCAAGATGTGAACACGACCACAGAGATCAAAAGGATTTTCCAAGATGCTGGCCACCTCTTCCTGTGCATCCACTTCCCAGCATACTAAGCTTAAAATTGTAAGTGGTAGATGAAATTTTCAAAGGAAGTACCTATACTGTAAAAAAAAAACCAAAACAACAAAAAACCAAAAAAAACCCTAAAAATTTCTCTTTTTAGATTACAGATCCATCTTGCATTCTTAATAGTCTTTTACTATATATTGAGTTCAAATACACTCTTTTCAAAAGATGAGACCCTACTCTTCTGCTTCACTTTTGCCTTCCTAAGAATCCTGCCTGACTATGCTTCTGATACAGGATCCCAATTTGCTCTTCCAAAGGAGACTTCATAAGACTTCAGTAAAGATAATTCAGATTTACCACACTATGAAGCAATTCTACTACCTTAAAAAACATTGCTCCACTCTTCCCATTCTGCTTATCTTGCCCAAACTTTTCTGACAATTTTTGGAACTGCTCAGTGCTCCTCTCTACCTGTTTGTACCCCCCCTGCTTTGTGCATACAGATATGTAACTGGTGTGTAACACCTGAGAACAGAGATAAATTCCTGTGAGGCAAGTTAGGGTGGTAGTTTGTAGTATTTGGTACTGTGTGGCTAATGGTTAGGGTATATGGTCTTACAACTTGGTAAACATAAGGTAATTTTCAGTAGTTTGCTGCTCAGTGAAAGTGGCCTAAGCAGCCTTGTACCCACCACAAGAAAAGCAGTGCATGCATGAATAGGTGCCATGGATTAGGTAACACACTGTAAATTCTTACCTTTTCTTACTTCACACTTAATGCCTGGAAATAGCTTGTTCTGGTTGCTATGTCTAACTCGTTGAATGATGAAGTGATTGTAGGAACTAATCCATTCATTACCTAAAAGCTCTTCTTTATCTGGAACTGTGTAGGTGATTTTGATCTTAAAGACAAAGGCTCTAATCCTAGTTCTTTATCAATGTGATTATTATAATTATGTATGTTTGAGACCATCATATTCATTATGCAATATGACTGAAGTAGGGTCTTTTATAATAAGACTCCAATATAGACCTTAGCCATGCTTAGGTTGGAAGTGCCACACCTCTTATATGGCATAAATGGGTATCTAAGTTAGAAAAGCTGCTCTGTGTGCTGTTATTGCTTGTGTTATGTCCTAAAGGAACATGAGTCAATCAATAATTAAGCCACAAAGTACTGCCTGTTGACATGGCAACATGTTCACAGATGTGACGTGAACTTAATGTCCTTCTTTCATGTCTCCTGTGAAAGTAAAAGTCTCCTAAGCTCAGTAACAAAGAATTGGAGCAGGCATTGTCAGGGGAAAAAGAGAAAATAAAAAAAATAGACAATGTCTTTTATAAAAATGGATGCCTTTGAACCTCTTATCTCTCAAATCTACTGTGTAATGGTCTATCTTTTTTTTTTTTTTTTTTTCAGTACAAGGACCTTTCTCTAATCTCCAACTGCTTATTGCCAAATCCGTTCTCGAAGCAAGAAGTAAACTTCCTTATGGATCATTTTCATGATTGCTTCTTTCCCGTGTATTTCACCCCACCCACATTTTTTAATGGAGCTAAACTGAACAGAACTCTTTTAGGTTACTTCTATTTAGGCAAGACACTGTCTAGCTCCAAGAATAACAGCTGCTGCACCACATTGGCATGAAGGTCCAAATGTGAAGTTGTCATCATTGGTAGATGCCTGTTTTTCTGAAGATGAAAGAAGAAGCACGTTAGTGTGACATCAACTTCCGTACATTGGGATCATTTTTGCTGGGTGTTTCTGCAGCTTCTCTGCACGTGCTCCTCTCTCACATTCTCTCTGCTTGCCAGTTACCCTATTCTCTTCTTGGCTTGCATGTCTTTCTTCCAAGCTTTCTGCAGCAGATGTTAATGGGCCTCGCCAACATGTTTTGTTTGCCACATATGTTGTTACCTGTGTCACGGTGGATGAGGTACTTTTTTCTTTTTTTCCAGGGCATCTTTTTACTTCTGCCTCAGTTGATCTCTTGATCTTTCACACATTAAAAGTTTGCTACGAATTTTTTCTTTGGGAGCTTGGTGTCCTCTATGCAGAGGACATGTCCAGTCCAGCAAAGCTGTGCTTTTGTAAGATTGCTTCAACACTGTTTGTGCAACCACTTTGCAGAACTTTGTTATTCATGATTTTATCTTGCCACTTGATATGCATAATAGCTTGAAGGTGCCGTTGATTAAATTTTTCCAATGCTTTGATGTACCAGTACTAGCATTTCCATGTTTCTCAGCTCTAGAGTGAGGTAAAAATTAGTACACTACAAAAAAAGTTAGGATTTGGTCTTATGTCTAATAGTGTGCTAGTTCCAGATTTATTGGGCCTAATTCTCCCTTCTCAGTCCATCTAAATATACAAAACCTATTTGGTATATAAAAGCCAGCTGTTTTGAAACTCATGTTAGGGAGAAATGTTAGATGCAGGATTTAAAATTCTCATGTGTAATCCTTACCCTTTAAGAAATCAGGTAACAGTTTTGATTGCTTACATTTTATAAAAGTACAAATCTCAGCTGCAGGCTACTGCATAGCTGGGCAGTCTGAGTGTTTGGTGGACCATATACCCTTCAGCAAGTATTAATCCTAATCTTCCAAGCATAAGATATGTGGAAAACTAACACAGAAGTTCAATGATAAAAAGAGACAGACAAGATTGCTGAGACAGCAGGATGACCTCATACTTCATCAAATATCTCCCTTCTTTTCTCCTTCACCATTTTCTTTTTAATGTATTTTTTTCTGTGTCCTATGCGATTTCAGATCTCTGAGCAGATGAATCCTCTTCCTGTTTGTATCGCTCTTCAGTTCAGCTTTGATAACAAAACTCTACTCCAGCGATATCGTTTAGGTAGAGTCTGAAGAATTCAAGAACTTAAGGTCCTTAAAAGCATTTTTGGGTTTAGGGCTGAGCAAAATGTGCATCTGAATGACATGTCTACAGTGCCCTTAACAAATAAATTGTTCACTGGATGTGTTACTTGCAAATTGTCAGCCTTCAGGCAATTCCCAATTTTCCTTTGTAATATTCAAAAGGCAGGTTTGGTTTGGCTGGAGAAAGGGGCCCAAATCTCCATTTTAAAATACTTACATGGCTTCTACTTTTTCTATTTACTGAAAAATACTATTCTAAGGCTCTTTACTTGGAATTCTTCTGTGAATTTTTAACACACAAATCATTTTACTAACCTTACAATACATATAATTTACAAACAAAAGCAAGACGTTTAATGGGATTTCTGCAGGCGCATTTTAATTATAGCTGAACAATAGTCAACAGGGAAGGGAGTGATGGTAGCCCCATTAGGAAAAGTGAAGCATGACTGCTACCTGTGCAAGACTTAACTTGATGGAAACTCAGCTATTCCCATGGCAATTCAAAACACTGAAGTTATACTGATTTAGTACTTGGTGTGCAATCGCGACATCTGTACTTTTTCTTACTTGTTTTTTTTTTTTTTAGATCTTATTTGAAAAGTATCACATTGACATAAGTGATTCTCTTTTCTGGAAGAGACTTAGTGTGAGCAAAATTATGGTAACATCAGCCACTTAGAAAAGAAGTGAGTATGTGCAATACCTTTAGTTCACTCTCCAGCACATGCACATTGTTTAAAAAAAAACATACAGTAAATTATTCTATTATTGAATGCATCCAAATCTTTTCTAAGCTGTAAAGCATACTTTATTCTCTCCTTTATTACATGGAAATTTTTGTTAATTTTGCAAATTATGCTGTTTCTCTGTTTCGTTCATGTGACTTTAATAGCCCCATCTGCTGGCTGAGCACCAGGTGAGAGAATTAGCACATACCTTTGAAGGTCTCTTGTTTTAACTGGGCTTCCATGAACTTGCTACTGAAGTGTTTTTTATCCTAAGCGAACCAAAAGACAGAAAATTGTGTAACTGCATTTTATAGATGCATATTATCTCACAATGCTATGGAGTTCCGTTTGTGTTTACAAAGTTCTCGGTTTCTGCCAGTGCTTTGTGAATGATAAATATGCCCTTTTGGTTTTGTAGGATCTTAATTTTCTAAAAAAACTTTACAATTTGCTAAGATGAAAATGCCCGAAACCGTAGAAACTGGAAGAAAACATCAGATAAAATGTAAATGGCAGTACTCACTGAAAAAAGGAACTATGCAAAGATTTGTTTTCAGATGCTGTGCATCTGTAGCACTGAGATGTGTTATGTTCTGCAGAATTTGTCTTATTGCTACTCTTCCCTGGGCATCCTCTGCCCCTATAGGGCAGGAGAGACTCCTAGTCTCATTTTCACGTTCCAATGTCCTTTTAATGGAAATAGATGCTACAAATCTCCCAGAACTAATAAGGGGAGCTTGATTCATCCCCTCATTCTTTAAATAGAACTACACTGCATTGCTATTTGAGGGAAAACTTCTGATGTTACGTGCACAGCCATGGTACCAATCTTTCAGTGTGGATGTAAAGGAGTAACTCATAGGACAGCTAAGGAGTATGAGCATGTGTTTCTTGTGAAATGTTGAAACTGAACACAAATTTGGTACTGAGTCTGCAGATTGTCCTGAATAAATGTTCTTACTATAAACCTGTGATTTAACAATGCATTAATACAGCAAAAGCATGTTAATAAACTTTAAGGTGTTAAAGAATAGATATTAAACCATATTCTTTATGATAACTGTAAAAAGGCCCATGAAAGGAAAATCCTGAAAAAAAAGAATGTTGGGAGCAGATACTTGCTGGAGGAGTGTCTCAGGATGCAGACATCTGATTGTGGTCACTCTGAAGAAACAAAAATTTGAGGGGGAAGGGAAAAGGATTAATGAATGTACCTTTGCTACAGTCAATATGAGAGTCTAAACTGCATTATAATTTCTGATGCTGTCCATTTCAATAAAGATCACCTTAATTCTTTTACAATGTGCAGCAAAGAGAGTTTTGCTCAATAAGAGCAATCTACCTTTTTCCAAAGTTTATTCCAGTGTCTCAAGACAGAGAGAATGATTTAACAGAGCTTAAACAAGCGCTAACAGGAAAATAAATTACTGAAGCCATCCTATTAATCTGTGGATTCTGGTAAGATTCTTGGATGGTTTTTAGGGCAGTGAAGTCTACAAAAGCAGGACAAGTCAAAATCACTTATGACATGGTGAGCTCATCAGTATATCCATCCACATTTTCTTATGAATGTGAAGATGACAAGTCAATCGTTGCAAGGAAATCCCAGTGAAGCTATTACTCTATTAGTAAATTAATGTTTACAAAGCCTTGTGAAATCAAACTGGTAAGTAAATGTTAGCTTTGCTTGTAGCCTGGTCTAAAGATACAGAGGGAATGAGTATCAAAAAGAAAGAAAAGATTTCTTTCACAGTGATGAAGTACAGGATTGTGCTCATGCTCTTTAAAAAGCTCTTTCAAAACTTGGTTACTAAAATTTTCAAAATACCTAAACGTTTCAGGTAAGTTTTACTGAAAGTCAAAAGGGCTTGTGTTCCTCATTCACATAACTGCTTGTGAAAACATCGGCTCCTATCCTAGTTCTGTAATAAATAGCACATGACTTAGAGGACCAAAGGATAGCTTCCTGCTGAAGATCATGCACAAATAGTAGCATACCGTGGAAAATTTTTGGCTGATGTCAGTGCAGAAGATACAACACAGGATGCCCTTTACTGCACTAAAACAGCACAGATGATTTTAAAAGGAAACCTGGGAATTACATTAATTGTATGTTCAAGACCAGGCTTTTCCAGTTAGTAGGAGTGTTCATGTAATATCTATCTTATTGTGCAAGAAGCTGCTCTTTTTCCTTCCACATGCATTTAACATAGTGATCGAAGCAAATCCACCCTGATGTGGCTTTACCAGCTGCTGTACTGTTTCCCTCCTGCAGAGGTGTTCTTTAATGAACACTCATTTCTTGGTCACAGGTAGTCCACTTTATTATGCCCGACTGCATTTTTTACAGGCTTTAAAACCCAAAGCCTTAAGACAGAAGTGCTCTATGTATACTGGATGGAAGCCTGATCCTTCACTGGACAGCTCAAGTGATTACAAATTGCTCACTTGTGAAATCCTGAAGCGATAAAACCAAAAGGACCGGTAGACCATAAAAACAATGATTTCTGTTTAAAAAAAACCCCAAACCAAAACAAAACCAAACCCCACAAAACCCAAAAGATTTAGTTACTTTAAAATAATAGAATCATTTAGGTTGGAAAAGACCATTAAGATCAAGTGCAGCCATTAACCCAGCATTGCCAGTTCACCACTAAACCATGTCCCTCAGCACCACATCTATAGGTCTTAAATACCTCCAGGGATGGTGACTCTATCACTTCCCTGGGTAGCCTCTTTCAGGTCTTAAGAACCTTTTCAGTTAAGAATTTTTTCTTAATATCCAACATAAACCTCCCCTGGCACAACTTGAGGCCATTTCTTCTTTGTCCTATCACTTGTTCCGTGGGAGAAGAGACCAGCTCCCACGTTGCTGTGAATTCACTGTATTCACATCTTTTTGTATTCACTTGAAGAACAGGTGGCTCAGATCAGCTAAACCTTAATCCTAGCTGACCTTGAACTTACTGGAACATTATTGCTCTTCCAGTGGCCTTAGATTTTTTCTTTTTCCTGCCATTACTATGATTAATAATGATCTTGACACACAGACACAGATGCGCTCATATATACACTAATAAACACAAATAGAAAACATAATTGCTTAAGATTTTAAAGCCAGAAATCATTCAGGAAGGCAGAAGTCAGCAGGTTTTTATGTGTAGTAAGGCAAAAAAAATAGTATTTTTACTAAAGAAAGGCAGAGGTAGTAGTTTGGATAGCCTTACAAGTCAGAAACAAATGCTCTTCATTATCCATTGATTAAAGGGAAGACAATTTCCTAACCTACATTAATTTACTGAACAGCTGGACCAATCTCCAAAACTTTAAAAAAATTATTACCAAATGTTTTAAAATACACTGTGCTTTGCCTGTCCTTAGTCTGAATGCTGTACAATTTGATTATTTGAGATAACCAATTTGTACTCAGCGTAGCACAGAGCCTATGACAACACATCTCTTGTGACTATCCATACCTAGTAACTGTTTCTAAAATCCTAAACTGCCCACTATGATTTTTGAGCACTGAGACCACTTACAGACACTTTTCCAAATTATGACTCATTACATTAAGCCTTCTTTTCATGAAACTCTGCTTAACTGTGCATGTGCTGATTGTTTTCTTTGTCATCTGACTTTCAGACTGGTTACTGATCTCCTTTGATATACTGTACATGACATCCTAACAAAACCAAGTCTTTAATCAAAATGATGAGGATTCAAATGTGTGCCACTGTCAGACAGCAGGGTAAGGCTAACATGCAGCAGATGTGTACTTGTAGGTCAGATGGAATGAATGGATTTAAGACATACAATTGGTACAATCTTTAGTTTAACCCTAGGTCTGATTTTAAAACCCAGGAAGAACATTTTCACAATGAGCTGCATTGGTTTTAACTGTCAGGAAAAGATTGGCACAAATATTTTGTGCATGAGATAGACCTGACAAGCCTTGAAAGTTACAATATAGAAAGCAACAGGAATTCGTTGCAGGGAAAGAGACAAATGGCTCTGTGACTGTGTTTTTTGCTTTCTGACAAAACCACCTGCACAGATAGTTCTGTGTAAATATTTTCTCCTTGATGCTGCTAATCTACAAGATGTGGAAAAGCCAAAGACTGCCACAGGTGATTGCTTCTAACAGGTTTTATTAATGTAAGCAAAAAACACTGAGATTGCATAAATGAAATCTGCAGCTGCAAATCAAAAATAACCCTCCCTGGTTAGTCAGGTAAGGATCAGGAAACACCAAGAGCAAATATGTCAGAGTATGATCTGCTTTAATACAGTTTAGAAAAGAACTCGTGAATGTAAACATTTAATTGTGTAAGCTGGACTTTTTTCAAGAAAAAAAATAAACTGTGGGATAGACTGGCATATTTTCCTCCTACACATATGCAAATTGTTAATCTTAAAACATAGTGCCAGTCTCATCAAGCTCAATGGGAGTTGCAGTCGTCCATACTTTCTAAGAGATGCTTGGTTGTAAAGCAGCTCTGAAGAGACCAACATGCTAGTGTTTAAGCTATGTGCTTGATCAATTCTCTCGTTTGTTACTGACATTGAAGTTATACTAATAAAGACTCTTCAGTGCACTGCTATTTGTTAGGGAAGGTACCACCAGATAGTAACTTTACTTCATTAAAGGGAAGTACAGTGGATATAATGTAATGGGCTATAAAAAGGAGATAGGTTATGCTTTTTCCTCTGCTCTGGGGAAAAGAAAAAAAAAAGGATTTTTATGCATTGTAGTGATACTTATTTAATGTTGTTGATTATGAACTGAAGAGTCCTATCTCCACATTGCTATTGGCAGATGCCAACAGTTTGTGGGTTCAAGCTGTGCACTGGTTAATTGTAAATTCACTGAAAGATCCACAAGAAATGCTGATAGCAATTATAATGTTCAACTGAATAAGCAGTTAAGCACATCTTAACAAGTTACCGTGTTGATGAGCCTAGTAGAAATACTGAGGTGGATAAATTAATCAGGGGCTAATTCCTGCGTCCTGCGTAAGAGCTCTGAGCAGAATGTATAATTCTAGGGATACAAAGGAACCAGAAAGCTGGTACATATCTCCAGATGTTGATTCCTCTTGAGTTAGAGCTTTTCATATATAGCATTTCCAACAGTGTCACTAGTGTATACATCTGTTGATCACCAGCTGAAGAATCAGTCCTTTGATGATTATAGGTAGAGGGATTTAATTCACAGCAACCCTAACGGAGCTCTAACATATGCCAGACAATGAAATGGCTTTTGTCAGACACGAGTTTGGGGAAATGTTACCATTTGAAGCTTAATCTTTCACCGAGAATAGTTTTTACTCTTGGACAGAGGTGAATGAGTCCACCGAGGTTAATGAATTCATGAACATGAGTCAGAGATGTAGATCAAAACTCCTGCCTTTATTCTCTTTCCATATGCTGAAGCATTTGTACAGTCATGGGTGCCCCACTCAAAATCAGTAGAATTATTTTCAGAAGAAACCCCATGTGTGATCAGTACCATTTCCTTTGAGATGATGATGCTCCATACATTGAAGTTCATCTGCACACCGGGATCTTTGGGCAAAGAAAAGAATCCAGTTGTACATTTTTTCATTATTCTACTGGGAAGAATATCGAAGTTTTATATGAGCAAGGGTCAGTACTGAAAATGCAACTTCACCTTTGTGATCTTTGCACATTTTCCTCAATTTTGTTCAGTGCACTGAAAAGTTAACAACTGGAGGTCTGGATGAGAATATGCATCATTATCAGAGAATAAAGCATAACAGGCAAATGTTATGTAGTAGCTAAGGACAGGAATTTTATTTCTGTCTTTGTGACCACTGCAGTTAAGTTGTACAACATGTACCTTAATAAGTCAATATATTCACACTATATATTCACTGAAGAGGTATTATGTTCCTTGGTATTTATATACATTACAATGGAGCATTATGGGACATTTAAAACCTGCCTGGATGCATTCCTGTGTGACCTGGTCTAGGTGATCTTGCTCTGTCAGGGGAATTGGACTAGATGATCTTCCAAGGTCCCTTCCAAACCTTAACATTCTGTGATTATGGCATGTCACCAGGTAGTCCCTATTTTGTTCTATTAATATACTCTGATATGTGAACCACTGTAACTTCAAACATCTGTATAACCTAGAAAGTAACTTATTCCACCTGTGTGTCCAATGTCCGATAGCAGTGAATGCCAGTGGGAATTCCCTATTTTACTACTGCAAAATATTCTAACCCCAAATCCTGTTCTTGGTGACATCTATGCAGTGGTACAGTTTGTAGCAGGGTGGACATAGCACGGTCAGTGCAGGATTTCCCTTTAAAGTGCACTGTGGAAAATGTCTGGTTTAGGCTATAAATGTTTTTCTCTTGCCATCTTTCATTTCTGTAAGTGAGTATAGACCTACTGACTTCTGACTGAGCATCTAACCTAGATATCAAGTTCCCAGATGCACATTCTTCTCTTAAAAATCAAAAGGGAAGAGTTGCACATTATTGATAACCACCAGCTACACACCTTCTCTGCGATGAAGAATGTTGTCATAAGTCAACACCTACACTTCTGCCTTTTAATCTTATGTCTCTGTACAGCTCCACGATAGTAATATCGGCTGCCTCCTCTCACGTACCTTATGATTCTTCTATCCAGGACCTTAAATCTTCCACCTGTTCTTTCTTGTCCTCTCTTGCTGTCCATACAGTATCCTGAGGTCTCATTGCTATACCTAATTACTATCTGGGCAAGAGGTAGCATGTCCCGTGGCTGGTTATGAGTTGTATGTGTGTTGATTGTCCAGCTGGTAAGCCAGACAAAACAGAACTTTTGAGTTCATGTTGCAGTTTTTCCCTTAATGAGGCCAGTCATCTATCTAGTCATCAGTTTTCATGTAGCTGGGTAGAACTTTTTATCTTTGACATCACTGCTCTTCTATCAAATTTGTTTGAGATTGGCCAATAGATTTCAAAGTTAGTGGGAAAGACAGAGAACACAGTTGCATAAGCTTGAGATGATCAGGTTAAGAACACAGTAATGCTTTCTGAATACTAGACTAGGCTAGCGTACCACTTAGGTGTGTACTCACTGGACTAAACTAGACAAACAGATTCAGAGATCAGATAGTTTGCTAAACATTGTAAATAACACTATCCCAGGAGTGGGTCCAAGGAGACCTGCTTATGTCAGCATATCCAAATTGCCTCTCCTTACACATTTTCTATCATGGAAATAATTTTGAAACTAGGACAGTCTGTAAGGCTAATTACACTGGCATCTAGGTGAACGTTTTGGCATTGTGGCAATGTGCAGCTGAAACCCCATACGTTGCATTTGAGAAAGAATTTTGGAAGAAGCTGTAACTAATTCAGTTGTTTCATTTAGTTCTTTGTTGAATGAGAACTACCTGTGGAGTGCCTGTTGTTCAACTGGTACAAATTTATCCTTCGCGTAGGCAAAATATGTAGATTAATTTTGTTTGAGGTTTGAATGCTCCTACCTACTTGCTCCATAAAAGATCACCATCTTGGAATAACCTCTGTTATGCCAAAGGGAACAGGCCAATCCATTTGAACAAAGTGTGTCACGTGAATTCTTGCTATAAATCCACTGCAACCAGTGGAATTAACAGTGGTTACAAATTTGACCCATGATTATTTTTTTTCCATGTGCATTCTGTAAATAATATTTTGAAAATACTCATTAACTTTCTTCTTGGTATCAATACAGTAACATAACATCCCATGCTTTAACTTTATGTAAAATGACTTATTTTTTACCTGATTGGCTCATATTCTATGAATTTCTCCATGTAACAATTTTTTGATGCCTTGATTCACCAATGTAGGGATTACAAGTTTACATCTCAGTCATGTTCAGAGCTTTTTTATTTTTATTTTTCCATTTCTGATTGTCAGGCTTTAAAACAATATGATTTCTCACTAAATTATGGTGTTGTGCTAGACATGGATATATATATACACACACACATACATATGTATGCATAAATTTGGATGTATGTTTTGACTGGCATACCAGTAAATGTCACTTAACAGTAGGATCAAATCTGTATGCAGCTTTGAGGATAGCATACCATATGTCCTGACTGCAAAGAGGCCATAGTTTGAAGTTCTTTGATATAATATATGTAATTTCTTTGTAATGACAGCATATATGTAATTTTTCATTACAAAAATCATAATCTTTACTTCGAAAGAAAAGCTTTTACCAAAGAGCCTCTTATGCTGAAAAATTTGTGGCGATGCAAATTAGTCAAAGCAAAATGAATGCCTGCTTGCCTTAATGAACAGCTAATTCAGTTCCTTTGAATTCGATGTTACTGAGCTGCTTGTCTCCAGTCGTATATGATTTGTATTATGTGATTTGAAACAACATGAATATACAGGCACATTTACAGCACCGTTCCTGTAGCAGCAGGCACCTGTGGTTAGTTTAGTTGGAACCACTGTCTTTAATGCACTGTTTTAACTAGATTAACTTATCATACTCTTACCTAAAAACTCAGGTAGGACTTGCTGGTAAATTCAATTAACTACATTTGTCTTTTAAATCGAAAACTTCTTAAAATTTAGGATTCACAAGAGGGTAATTCATTTAGAGAAGTGGTAGACTTATGTTTACTTTACACAGTAATTAATTAACCTGATTATAAATATGAAACATTTTAAGTCTTCTGCTATAATAAAGCAGTTTGCAAAGTGAGCATTATGTAGCATAAAAATACCAAACAGAAATCTGTCCCCTGTAGTTCTTTCATCACCAGATGTGTATGTTTCTCTGTTTTTCTTATGAAAAAACAAACCAAAAAAACTTGTACCCTTCTTTTCTGCTAAAATATTTCACTGTTCAATTCCCATTTTTTATTTTTTAAGAAATAATCATAGGCAGATCACAAACTTGAAGCTGCTTATCTTGGACTCACATAAAACCTCTGAGGCAAAGTGCATCTATTTCTTCAGCTTAGTTTACGTTGAGGCAAAATAAGTCAAATGTGTGAAATTTAGATTCAAAGTTCACAGATTGTCCTTCACAGAAGAAATCAAAAGAAAGATCTCTGAATAACCCAAATAATCAAACTTATTTGATGATGGATGTCCTGAATTCAGCTGAAAAAGTCAAGCAGTTTGTTTTGGGATCTGGTTTATATTAATGCAGATAGAAGGCCGCCATCCTAGAAATGTCTTCCTGTATCAACAGCAGGATTTATCTGGGTAAGCTGTGTTATGCTGTGGTCTTTTATAGTAATTGATTTCTGAGATCAACTCCACAAATACATATACTGCAATTCCCTGCTACAGAACGAGACCTTTAGTGTACCAGTCCTCAAACAACTCAGGAAAACACCCTTCACTGAAACTGAGAAACATATTGCAACCACCAGTGATGCTTCTGCAGCAGTTTCTGAGGAGTTGTTCAGCAATGCTTGTAAATCACCACCATGTTTTTGAGATGCAGGAAGATGTGCCTCTGTTTAGTGCAGCTGAGAAGCAGAGATGATACTGCTACTGGATTCCAGTGCAGGACCAAATTCACTGGGCCATTAATTTTGCTTTGCAACACTTCCTCAACACAAAGAAGACTTAATGCTACATTAACTGGCAGCCCAGTGTTTCACAGTGTGTTGGACAAGCCACGTGGTGCAGCTCTAGTGAAATGGCTTGTATAGTCCCTTCCTTGTAGTTTCCGTGCAGATGTTGAGCAATAGAGGGTGAACAAAAGCAGGGGCAGATGAAGTTTTCAGTATAGTTTTTTTCTTAAACTCACAGCTTCCAAAATTCTGTGGTTAGGTAAGAATCTCAGCTTTCATTTAAAAATTAAGTCTCAGAAGCCATAAAGTAAATCAAAAGAAAAACAGACAGATATTAATCTTGTGATGTTTGATCCAATTTTGTGTTTTGGGGAACTGTCTTTTGGTTTTTGAACACCTGGATTTGGCAAGGCTGCTATCATGCCTGGAACAACATACCCAAAGAATTTCCTTACTATCACTATTCCCCTCCCACACCATTTCAGGCAAATGAACTAATTTGGACACAATATTTCAACACATTTTTTGCATTGAAGGTGGCCAATAGCCTACTACAAGCAGAATGAATAGCTCTAAAAGCCCAAACTAATAGCTGAATAATGTATTTTTCACAAACAGAATGTTCCAAATCTACTGTAAAACAAAATACTAAAAATTAATTCCTCTGCTCAGCTGCCTAAGCCCAAGTTTAAGATTCAGCGTTTTGAGAGATACAGGGATGGCATAACTGCTATTCTAGGGGCTGTCAGTTCTCATGCTTTAATGACTGCCTTGACAACATTATGATATCTACACTAGAAATGTTTTATATGATAATACAGACAATGTGGGAAAGAACTTACAGTTGATGATTTTGTACGGTTTATCAGCTTACGAAGAATAAAATGCAAATATATACATTTATTTAAATTAGGCTTTAAATTAGGCATTAAAGTCATTGAGCTCCCAGATCCATTAGAACTAAACCCTAAAATGTGTTCTGGCAATCAGCGGTTTAACCGTAGTAAAACATGGATTTGCAGTTCTTTTGCTGATCAGTATCACAGGTATCCTTCAGATTTGGGTTCTTTGTCTAACTATCCTGAAACATTGCAACAGTTACTTATAATCCCAAAACAGATAACAGAAACATCGTGTAAAACCTGAAATGGAGGAAAATTGTTTTGAATAATGGGATCCTATTTCTTTATTTCTTTAAAATTTAGCAGTTTATCTTAGTAGGAATTAAGGAGCATTTTGAAATACCTATTCTTCTGTTAAAATGCACTCTAAGGCCTTCTGTAAATCTTATTATTTACTAAGCAGACAGATTCAGAAAAGTTAAGAGACATCAAATAAAAAAGCATTTAAGGATTTCAACTATCTGTTATTCACTGACCAGACTGGAACTGCTTCTCTGTCATACTAATACGATACTAATAGTACTAATAGCTACAGACCTCTGTCGATAGTTATGCAGCTGTTTTGTATAAGATATCTGTGTGTGTGGAATGCATTATCAGATTATGAGTGCAAGAATTTCATACACTCTGAGTGGCTTTTAAAGTGGTGATACACCGTGCATGTTTTTTACTGAAATACCTGGTTTAATTTCCTGAATTATTTTTTTTCTTGTGATTCATTCTTTTACTTAAAGACTTGAATGAAGTGGTTGGTAGGACTAGAGAGCTAAGAATGTTAGTAATGAGATACGGAGCCCTTTTCTTCTAGGTCACTGGCATGAATTTGACCCTGGTTAGTAATAACGGAGAGTCATTATCAGCTGGTGACTGTTTGGTGGCCTACGATGTACAAGCTGGTGGTTTCACTTTGCGTAATGACCCATGGCTGCATACACATACACAGAGTCTTCAGTTTAAACATGTGCAAATAGCTTGGAAAATACCATATATCTCATGATCGAACTTCAAAACTCAGGCTGAAAGGTCATCTGTGGTGGCAATTAAGAGTGACAGGCTTTACACCCTGTCAGCCACAGAGAACTCACCAGCATTCACACCGGTTATTTGCTTCTGCTTAGACAGTGGTACATGCACATTTAAGGCAGAATAACACAAAATAATGGATAAGTACTAAATTCACTCTATAGAAGAGAAAGTTATGATGAGTCCTTACAGGTGTGGGGTCTGTGATCAAATAGGAGGGAAGCAGAAAATAAAGGGGAAGAAATCCTGGGGGGGGGGGGGGGGGGGAAAAAAAAAAAAAGAAAAAAAGAGGGGAGAGGACAAATAGAAAAAAACAAAAAAAAAAGA
>JANIJG010002860.1:0-45956 GCA_024611175.1 Megaceryle torquata | reverse complement strand
AAGGAGATAGTTTATTCTTTCTTAAATAGAACAACATTATTTAGTATATTGTGTTTTTTGTTTTGTTGTGTGGGGTGGTGGGGGGGGGGGTGTTTGGTTTTTTGGGTTTTTTGGGTTTTTTTAATATTTTTCTAAATTTTAATTCTTGATGTCAATTAATCTAGCGAGATAAAAACAAATGACAGGGGAACGAGCCTTCAGATCGTACTCTTAATTTTTCAGAGTTCATGACTGGAATAATGCTGCTACAGTGATAGTGCCTGAGTGTGTATTAGTTCTTGTCTACTCAGTTGCTCATTCCTTCAACAAATCCACCTCATATCTATTCATTCTATAGCTCCTGCATTTAGACAAACCCAAACATTTAGATGGTCAGGGGTTTACAGTTCCTTCTTAAAATCAGTTCATAAAATACCTGACTGCATCTCAATCCATCAGATAGAGAACAAAAATTCATGGCATGAAATTGAACTTTGTAGAGCTTCTTAGTGGAGGCAAAGAACTGAAATAAGAGAGGAAAACAACAGTAACTAGTCTAGTCTTAAAATTCTTAATCTAGTCTTAACATACTGTTCCAGCATAAAATAGAAAAACTCCCCATTGTTCTAGGAGCAAATCTGTTCCAGGTTCACATGGCAAGTAATGTTGTGTTCAGTTGTAGGGTAAGTTTCTGAGCCACAGTAATTTCAATGCCACAAGGAACAGAGACTATTAAGTAAGCAGTAGAACCTGGATAATTCACATCAGTGGTTCAAAGCACCAATGTCTATTACTAAAATTTGTAAATTAGTAAGTTATCAAGCAGCATGGCCCATTTTTACAATTTTCCCATGAGCTTTAATGATATTTGATGTCTTAAAGTCTGATCCTGCGGGCTAGTGAGTAGATGCAAACTTCAGCTGCCATCAAAAAAAAGTTCTAGCCTTTATGGTTAGAGATAAAACGTGAAAACATGAGCCAACTGAACCCTAGAGTATCAAAAACCAGAAGGCAAATAAGCAGATCTCCAAATTTATTTATTTATTTTTTAAAAATCTGGCAAGCATCAAGCTAATCTTTTGATATTTCATGGACCACTTTATGCTTTTTAAACACCTGTAGTTAGCAATATTGAACTGGCACAGTATGAAACAGAAGAGCATTCCAAATATCATTGTACCAGATCCTGATTTTGCAAGTCGATAAACACCATCCAGTGGGAGCTTACGGCACTGTGCAAGTTTGAACCTTTATTTAATAGATGCAGTTTAATATTAATTATTTATTAAAATACAGTGTAAATATTCCTTTTTTTTTCCTGTATAAAATTGAAGTACTCCTTGTAACATGAAACCTGAGCACAGCTCTCTAATTTAGCACAGCACACAATTCTAGAGTTAAGCACGTGTGAAAATGCTGATTCAGCTTTTTTTCTTCTGTGTCTGCTGAGAAATAGGGAGGAATCTTCAGATTACTTAAAGTTTTATTTTATTCTTAATTTAAGAACAAAACATGACAAAAAGGAAAAGGACAGCAGGGTCTGAAAAAGCCTGTGACTTATTTTTATTGGATGTGAGAGATTGTCAAATGCCTCTGAATACATCCATGAACAAATTTATAAAACAAGTTTCTCTGTGTAGATACCAATTTGTGCAAATAATGAAGTAACGTTTGTAACAGATTTGGCTTTCTGAATCTTGTTGACCTAGTAGAATATGGCTCATTTTCCTTCAGAATCATTGCAACAATCTCAGCTAAAAAGCTACATCTGCCAGAATACAGGATTAGACAAATTGGCAGGTGGTAATAGATTCAGAAGTTAAAAAGAAACAAACTGAGCAGCAGGATAAAATCAGGGCAAGGTAATTAACATTCTGTTTATATTTTCAAAGAAGAAACAACAGGAAAAGAACAGATGCCGGTTCAGATTTGTGGACACTCCCAGGAATTTTTTGCTTTAGGTAAAACAGTAAGATCTGCCCAGAAGCTGTGGGACTCAACTGGCCACTCTGGTAAAAAAGGTCATACTGCGCCAAGAAGCAAGAGGCATAGAAAGGGTGTCATTTAATACACACAGTTGCTTCCTGCACAAAACTGTTTTGCAGCTCCAGATGAGCTTGTGAAAAAAAAATATCACCAGGGTGCAACTAGAATTTAGAAATTATAATATAAATTAAAAGTGATATCAGAGCTATTGGGAGTTTGTTTAAGGCAGATTTTAGTTTGGCATCATACCTTAACACACCTGAAGATATATAGTCAGCCCATGAGCTATAGGGAAAAGCAGAACAATCATGCAGCCATCAGTCATTTTTTAAAATACTGCATGGGGCGTACAGGGAACTGAAATTATTCTGCCTACAGTACATACTGCCAATATGGGGTTCTTTTAGGGGCTGATTCAGAAGTCAGTTCGACAGAAAGGGGAGTGGGTCAATATGAAAATATGTAAAGTTTTGGGGACCTTACTGAAGGAAAGAGAAACTAGATATAAAATGCTCACCCCAGTGAGAGCTATTGCAAAATTCCCAACTGACTAAGATGGACCATATCATCAGTGATTAAGTGCCCTTGCTTCAATTGCATCCTGTTGGCCATAGGCTTGATCTAGTGACTGCTGAAGTCTTTGTAAGTTCTTTTTCAATAATCTCAGTGAGCTTTAAAACATATCCCCATTTGGGATCTGTAGCTTTCACCTGTAGTGAGCACAAGAATTACCATGCATCTGATTTTTCGCTTCTATACAATTAATGTTAAAATAATTTTACCAGTTTCTTTCAATTGTATCAGTAGTTTTATTAAGTCCTATATGTATGTAGCAATTGTATTGGAATAATGAAGTAGAGATGGTTTCAAGCATAGAGAAAGAGAAATTCTCATTGCTTTTCTTCTGACTGACAATTCATGCTAAAGTAGGATTGTCTTCTCTTCTAGGGGAAAAAAACAGTTTAGATGTGAGGGAAACAAAATGCTGAGGTAAAATGCCATCCAAAATTAATTGTCTCTGCAGACTAAAAAGATGACAACTTAGCCTCTAACTTGAGATATATTTAGAGTGAAGCTCTGGAAAAAAGAGTACTGTGACACAGATTTTCAGCGAGCTGCGGTTTGAACACCAGGTATGGGATAAAGCATTTGTCTGGCTAAGGCATAGATAGGGAACCTGAGCGAGATGTTCAGTACCCATTTTTGCTATCGCCCCTTAACCAGTCTGTGTTTCAGTCCTTTAACTGGTAAAATATGGATCATATTCCACAACTGCACAATGAGTTAAATATCACATCAACCTTAACTTTTATTAATGCTTTTTAATCATTCCCTGTGAGATCATACAGAATTGCACAGCAGGGTATAATCCCAATAGAAGGTAATAAAAGTTAAAGCCTTTCGTTCAATGCTAAGAATATCCAATACAACTCATTTGGAATAAAATTTTCATTCCAGCCTATTTCAAACATACACGCAATGCTACTGTTTTGCCAACTCAAATTTCTTATGACAATATTAAACAATTTGCAATGGATTGTAGCATGTCACTACAATGTCTTCTTGTATGAGAGTCCTGGTGATTTTCGTTTTTCTTAATCTGGTGCAGCATTCATGGCAAGGGTTTATCTTACTTTAATAGATTTGGGGTTTAAGGCAGCAGTGTTTGTTTGCCGTTGTCTTTCTATGTCCTTGTCTTATGTTAGGTGGCAAAATATGTAAAATACTTAAAGACTTTTAGTTATGTATTTTAAAATTTTACTGAGAATCCTTTATAGGAAGCTCAGATGTGGTGGCTACATTTTTTAGAAGTCTTCAACCTTTCCTTTTAATTATTATTTTTTCTTAATAAGGAACATAAAGGAAGATTAAAAACAAATTTCATTTGTAGAATTTGATTTTTAATTTATTGTTTCTGTGTGGTGCTCTTGCAGAGAATCCAGGTACATACATTTTGCATATTATGGCCTTCCAGAATTACCACTGTGTGGGTACACAGGGAGAAGTGGGGCATTATAGATGGATTTATATTTTTCCCTCTTTCTTTTGTTTAGAATTTTATCAATTTGTCTTTAGCTGCAGTGTGCATAACTATGTTATATAATGTCAGAAACATTTTGTTGAAATCAAGTTTCACTATTTGCCTAGTATACTAAATTAAAAAGAGAGTAATCTTTGTTTCTAACCCAGTGAGCTTCCTTAAGCTCAGGAATACTATTTCACAGAACAGACTGTACATTTCTGCTAGTTCTACCTTGGCTGGTAAATGCATTTGTTATATATTCTGTTTGTTTACTTTGTTTGAAATGAAAGCTAAGATAATAATTCCTGGTTTATCAACATGTCTTAGCTGGCTTGTCATGGTCCTTTTACTTATCTTTTCAAAGGAATTTTTAAATAAATATGTTATTGAAAAATGAAATTTCAGGGCTACAGCACAAGAAGTAGATTTAAAGGACATTTAGTCAACTTAAATAAGCCACATAACAACAGGCAGAAGATACTTATTTCTGGAAATTGGAAGGAAATCAGTGGAAGCTAATTGATTAAAAAAGTAAATTATTATAGTTATAAATAAATTATAAGCAGATATACTGCAGCTTATAAATAAATGCTGTATACCTCTAGATAATACCAACAGGCTCATCTTAGGAATCTATGTGTCAGTCAACAAGAGCAAGGATGCTGTAACATCACATGCATAGAGAACACCTGAAATTCTTGGCACTTAGCAAATGTTATTTAATTTACGGAAACTAAATTTCAGCCCAGACGGGACTGCACTTCATGTAGTGACAAAATGTCTGATGTGCCATTCCAAAAAAAGATGCATTTTTAGACAGCCAGGGAAACTGCAATTAGCCTCCATCTCGCTGGAGGTCAGGAAATCTAAAGCTCATAGAAGTACTACAAAACAGTTTTGTATTGAATCAACCTTTCAAGAAAAGTTGAAACAGCATGTGGTATATCAAGGAGATTTGAATAGCCCCCTTTAAATCAGATTCTACTGTATTCATTTGCTGAACAAATTTTCACCAGTTTATCTGGAATTCTATGTATTGATTTAAGTCATGCTTCAGTAAACGATCAACATCACTTCAATGGATGAGTGACTTCACATTTATGGTTGCTCAGTTTAGTAGCGGGCAGTGCTTCTAATCCCTGTGGAGCTGCTATTAGCCATTGGTTGACCTGAAATTCACATGAGTTGGCTTTAATTCAGAGTTTGGTCTGCTCTGCATGGTTTAGTGGTTTTAGGTGGATTTTGTTTAAGTTTTGACCAGTGGCTGAAGCCAGTTTTTCTTGAATTTTCCTTCTTATTCTTGATAATATCTTTTATCTTTTTGTTTGTTTGTTTGCTTTTTATAGGAGAACAGATTACTTTATAATGACTGAGATCTTGTAGAAATAATATTAAAATAAGCTTTTCTGAAGTAAACAAAACGGACACTTTTGCCTTCAGACTTACACGGTCTTACTAGAACTACCTTTGTTTTGTAGGATCTCTCTTTTGAAAGTGCTAATAACTGTCAAGATGAGGAACTGAGAAAAAAGCAATTGGCTAATAAGAATGACCATATATTTGAATAAAAATAACAGAAGCTACTCATATATCACATGGATGGAAACCATGTTGTCCAATGCCAGTTCTAGCTTTCTCATTTATGTTCTTTTGCCATTGGATTCCAGGAGAAGCAGCCAACACATCCCTTTAGAAAAACACCTTTCTTCATCCCTGAGCTACACTGACTGTGTTTCACATTTGAGTTTTCTCTTCTGTGAGGACAACATAGCATTTCTCCTGAAGTGATCATCCTAGCTAAAAGTTTGCTGTAGGGGAATCTAAAGTAATCGAAAAGTAACAGTGATTTTGAAAAATGAGATTAAAATGGAGTTATTTTCGTGACATACATACATAGTTCACTTCTTGAGAGGCCTTTTTAGCTTAATTACAGGGGTGTCTTACATCTTTTGAAAGCCTGTTTTTTCTAACCCTTGCAGTCAGCCTATTTCTATTGCAGGGATATCTGGATAGCAATTCCTTTTCTGGCCTGCACGTGTCTTATTACACCTTATGGATTGGTGAGGCCACATGTACAAGTTTGTCTCCTCCAGTGGTTTTCAGTAGCTATACCCAAATTTTCAAACCCCTTGTAATAAGTAAAGATATTGATTTGCTATTCTATCTGCAAGATTGATCACCAGTGATCTATAAAACCTTTAATCATGATTAATAAAATTTTAAATACCTATCTGAAACAGAACTTGTTGCAGACCATCACTTGTTATCTTTCTCAGGCCTCTGTAGGCCATATTTACTTACTAAACCATTTTTCCATCTCAAATGAAAATTGAATTATGCACCAGCTCTAGAGCCTGCGTAATGACTGACAAGTATGCTGCTCCACTGTTAACCTTACACAAAGCCCTCTCCAGCCAAATGAAAACAGCAGAGATTGGAGCTTACTGCAGTGGGATAACCTTTGAAATTGAATTGACACCATTTGAATGAGTGACATGGAACCTGTAGCCTTGCTCATGGAGTATCTTAGTTCCTGCATACACGAAGCTGGTGTTTACAGGAGCTAAGGCAGGGCATTCTTTGCCCTTCCCTGCCTCCCACCTGCCAGACTTCCCTCCCCATCTTCTACTAGGTGTCCATATCCCCAGGGCTTATCCTGCAGTGCTCTTTTCTGCTCGTTGCTAGCTATGACACGTTTGATATTGCTTGCCTGTTTATAGACGTACTTTCCAGTCCTCCTTGGATGATCATGTTATTTCTTTTGCTTATTGTCCTTAGGGTTTGGCCAGAGTGGTAGTGAGGCCCAGGGACATGAGGATGGGCAGAGAGAGAAGCAAGAGAGTGCTTTCTGTATGGCCTCTAACATCAACATGTTTTGTTCCTTGCCTATGAGGAATACTCCGGGTGTCCAGACAGTGTAATTTCCAAAGTTACTGGAGGGAACATTCCACGTGGTTTTAATAATGACCATAGAAACTTAATGCAACGGGTTTTTTAGTATCATTTGGGACCTAGCAGTCCAACTTTTGATTAGACTGTGGCAGGGCTGCATTTTATATTAGAAAAAATTACATCTGTATGTGGCTTGCAGAAAAGTATCTGAAAGCCATGTGCAATCATCGGTAAAAAAAAGGTTTCATTTTTGAAATGCTATGTTTAACAAGCAAATACATTTCCTCCACTTTTCTAACACAGGGAATATTGGTGTTGATTTAAAAGTCTGAGGTATTTTCTGGAATATGGATTATTTCTCTGTGCTTTTATTGCAGATTTCTTTGTATTTATCTTCTTGAAAACTACTAGGTGACGGGACAAAACTGTGATTTGCAAGATCTTTTAGCTTTAGAAGATCCTAGTCTGTATTCCCCCTGTGTGAAAATCCACTAGCTGGCACTACAAGGGCAGAATCTTAATGCACTTCTTTGGGTTTCTTCTGTAGAGCATGGGTTTGATGTGGCCTCTGCCTTTTTACTAGCTAATCAAAGTCCCACGGGGACAGAAGATGGGTAAGCAGCTATTCCACTTATCTTGTACATGTCCATATACAAAGATACATGGTTACTTACCACGGAGATGGACAGGAAATAACAGTGAGGGGGAAGATCTTTACCTCATTAGTAACATTACATTTCCTATAGTGCATATTTTTCATATATTAAAAGTTAATAAGATGGTGTTAGCTTACAAGATTTAAAAAGAGATGTGATCATAGTAAATGTGTCCAGAGGTTCAGAAAATATTACTAAGATACTTTAAAGCATATCCAGAACTCTTTATACTCTTTACAATATTTTTTCATTCCTTCTTTTAAGTCCTAGGAGCCACATAAGAAAATTAGTGTTTAATACTATATTGGTTATTACAGTTGCAATTTGAGGCCCCAGTCTTGACTGGGGCTTTGGGATAGTAGGTGTGGTGCAACACACTTAGCAGGATAGCTCCTCTCAGAAGACATTGAAATGTGTCTGGACAAGACTCACAGAAATCCTGATGCATCCCCTTTATAGATAAGGAATAGATAGATTAAATTATGCACTACTTTAGTAACTAAGATACAGCAGAAGTGAATAAAATCTACTTTGGGGAAGGCTCTGTTTATCATTCCTATAGGTATTGTGTATGTTTTGCAGTGGGCACACTGTCAACCAAAGCTAAGTTTAACACACACATAAAAGGTACTTTGTTGGCATCTTTTCCTTGCCATTATATCAAAATTACTGTAGCTCAGCTGCCATTTTTTCAAACTGATTCTTCTACATACGAATAAAGTGCTGCTTGTGAGAACAGATAAGAGCCAAGAATACATTTGGCAATATATAAATACTACTTAATATTTTCATCCTTTTATAAATAAAACTCTTTTGCATTCTTCTCTCAATTTTACACACATACCTGGATGTGGTTCTGTTTAACATGTATTTTTTCTCAGGTGTTAAGAGAAATTTTATAAAGAGGAGAACTTTTCAATTAACTGCACATACTCCATGAGTTATGAAGGTCAGCCACTTTCAGGGAGATTTGGAACTCCTGTAAAATGCTTCCATGTATTTACATATCTGAAAATATAAAGCAAAAAAGTGAAATAATGGTGATGTTGAGGAAGAGAATTCCTCAGAGAGTAAAACTATGAGGAAAAACCCAATAATGAAAGTAAGAGGCGCTGTCTCAAGTCTAGCCCTGTATGGTAGACTTGAAACTTAAGTGAAACATCAACACATTTGAGTCTTTGTGCCAAGGGTAGTTTTTTTGGAAGTTCTTGAGGAAAATTCATCAACGTACAATGGCCTTTGTGGTATATTCAGAGTCCAATCAGCTGATGCTGTTTATTTTTCTTAGTTCTTAGCATTAAACACACTTCTTGAAACTATCTGGAGTATGCTCCTTGCATGGCATCAACCTGTCCAGTAAGCAGCTGTAATTGCTGTGAGAGTGGAGATTATTACCCTGTCTCTTCTGTGTAGAACATTTAGTAGTGACTAAATGATATTTCTAGTTATGTGGGTGATTTTAGGTATTCGAGTATAGAGGCAGAAAAGCCAATTTCTGCAACACTTTGGCATATAGATTAAGTCCTCTGATCAGATTTCTGATGAGATTTAAGATATTTGTTGTAGCCTGTAGAGATGCCACCTTCACTGTTTTGCGATAGATCTAGAAACTTTTTGTTACACTGCCGTGTTTTAATACTGGACAGACAATAGCACTGAGCTGATGTACTGAAAAAGGCTTTCTTATGCAATACTCGTCAAGTATCCAAGGACTGTAATTTAACCTTTTCTTCTTAGTGTTGACATTGTAACTTGCCTTATTTTGACACAGTTCAGTGGAAGTTAATTCTTGCAGCAGAATGCAGACTCTTTCTGTATGGCAGTTTTGAAACATTTCACTAGGCTATGCAGTTGGAGGCCTGAGAATATTACATGCGGGCTCACTACCAGTTTTATACAAACACTTCATTCAGTGATTTTTGTTTTGTTTTTTTACTTTATTTATGATGACTGTGTATGGTCTGCATAAAAGTGCAGAAATAGTTGGAATGTTTATTTTATCACCAAGTTTACATGATAACATTTGCAGTAAACCACTTCTTGTTTTTTAAGGTTCCAAGAGAATACAATTGATTAGATGCATATTTTCTGCCTTATACAACAGAACACACCCAGCTGCACAGCTTTTCTCAGGTAAGTGAACTATTATATAGTCTCCTTTCTCTTCCCTTCCCCATCTCAATTAATAAGGAAAACCAGACATCTATCTGCATGAGGCTTGTTTTAAAGTCAGTGCATAAGTCCATGGAAAATACATATCTAGTTACTAGGATTTATCCACTGGGGCCAGACAGCATAGATAGCTCTAATAATGAATTTGAAATAGGATTTTCTTACTACACTGGAAAAAAAAAAAAAAAAAAAAAAAAAAATTCCTCAGACTCAAAGATAAATCAAAGGAAAGTGGCACCCTGGTGGACCAGACAGCCCATTGGCAGCCCAGTCACATGAGAGCCTCAGAGGTCACTACCTCAGTGTCAGCAGAGCTATTTGTAGAGCTCACTGTGGAGTTTCACATCACAGCTAAATCAGAATACTTAATAATCTGGCACCCAAATTTCACATGTTGCCAGCTCTAGTCATTATGTGAGCCTTCCTTTCACTGCTTTGGAAGCTACCCCTTTGAGTCATAAAACATGGATACACATCCCTATGTTTTGACAACTCTAAAAAAATAATTTAGAATCAACATTTAAAGGCTGTTCTAACTGTGGTAATGTACAGGTAAGTGAATTTTATCGCAAAATGTATGCTGTTCTCACAGCAGATACTCTGAAATAAGGAGGAAGGATTAACTGTAGTGAAATCTTTATTAGTTATGTGCTCTTTCTTCTGGTCTATGATACAACCCTGGCCATTACAGAATTTTCTTCAGAAGACAACATTTTTAGATTATTAACTGCTTCTGGGTAAAGTATCTGCTTTGCATGAATTTGATTCTTTATTTATTTAGGAAGTTTGATTTCTTAGAGGGGAATGGAAATACAGGGCAGACACTTGAACCCATTCCCACACACATTTATCTTTCCTACCCATCCATAAATTTGGATTTTGAAAAGTCACAGTGGATTTTTCTGAACTTCCTGAATTTGTGTCTCATATCCCTGTTCTAATGTAAAAAGAGTCTCCTCAGCCAGTCCATATCTCCTCTCTGAAGTCAAGAAGTCTAGAGTGATGGCCTGTGCTCACGGCTAAAGGAGACTGGTACCTAGCAGGAGATGTAGTTTGACAGGAATGTTCAATCTATACAGGAGATCAGGAGCCAAGAAATACTTGAATACAGCTCCCACGGCTAAGCAGGGCTCTGAGCACCTCAATCTACTGTGTGACCACTCCCAATCTGTAAATTGACATGTACTTCCTTGTTTCACAAAGGCTTCAAGAGGATAAAAATCTGTGAAAGTTATGAGATTCTCAGATACTGTGATAAGTCCCAGGATAAACAAATGTTGAATGCAAAACAGCAGCTTACATGGTACATATTCAAGGGCATGTTGAATGAATTAGAAAGATGAAGAGAGAGAGCAGAAGAATGAGAATGGGAAGAAGCAGAAAGCAGGAAGGGACAGACAGCAACAGTGCAAGTCAGGCAGCATGATTGGAAGCTGGGGGAGAGTTATGCAGAGTTCCTAGCACACTCTGAGTTCATGTTGCAAACAATCTTGTAAGTGTGTCTAAAGGAAACTGGCCAATGGCTTATTAAAATGATTTTTTTGCAAAATGCTAATGTTGACATGTTGACATTTTCATGAAGTGGCCAAGAGTAAATCCCAAAGAAGGCACCTTACTGTGTGCATTTAGAGCATGAGTAGGTTATGAAATACTAAAGAAAACCTGGGTTTTATTTAGTATCTCACATAGTCTTTTTTTTTCTTTTTCTTTTTTTTTTTTTTTGGAAAGGCAATATCACCAGACTAAAGGAGTTAGTTAATTTCTGTATTTTCTTTGCCAGTAGTGTGAGGGAAAAGACCAAGTCTAGATACATACATATGCACATGTGTAAATAAACAGGGAATAAGGCTATATACATCCTTCCTTAGCTGCCCTTTCCCATCCTTTTTTTGCGTCCAAAGTGCATATTATGAAACTGTGTACTTCATACTGGGAACAGATTAATGGATTCTTTTCTTGACAATGGAATATAAAAGACTAAACATTCACTCATTAAAAAACAAATTGCTTTTTAGAACTGCAGGTTAAGCAGTGTAAACTGCTACTGTTTTTCAAAGAATGAAGAGTTTGGTCAGTAAGGAAGAGGAAAAGCTATTTGGCACCAAAAAAGAGGTGACAAAATTCAGGGGAGAAAAAGTAGGATACATGTATAGAAAGCTCTTGAGACAGTGATGTCAGGTAGATGTTTTTATCTTCCAACTGGAATGGGTGGAAAGCCTGCCATTGGGATGAATATATGCTTTCTGTTCCAAAACATACTGGATGTGATACATTCCTGAGCAAAAGGGGATAACTCCCAGCTAATCTGTCAAAAAAGTATTTAAGTGATGCACTGGCTTTCTGTGCTAGAAGTTGTCAAACTTGCCACTGGTCATACCAATGACAAGCCTCCATTGACTGCAGTGAAAGAACAGTGACTGCAAATTAGGTGTACTGATGTTGCAAAACATCTTTGAGCAGCAAAGAATCAAATGGCTTAATGTTAAATGGAAGAACCTGACACAAATAATTTCTCATGATTTGCTGAGGAAAGGCTCAACTGGGAGTCACTCTAAGGTATCTTATTCTCATACCATTTAAACTGGGCTGCGCCTTAGAAGCAGATGAATAGTTTTGTATTTTTTGCTTTTTGCAGTGATATGCTTTCTACTGACAACAATGAAATGAACTGGCTTAGGTGCTTTTCTGTGCCCAGGTCACATATACATGCATTGTAAGCATATTCCCCCCCACAGAACCCCAAACCTCATTGATATTTATAATCTTCAGAAGCAAATTTTAAAATGCTATTTAGATGCTGTTTGAAATCCTATTAAGCCACCTCATCTGTATTTGTGTGTCTAAATAGCTTTTAAAGTCTGATGCTAGAAGCCTATGTGATGCTTAAAATAGAACTTCAAAAATTGTTGTTGCTTTTATAGTCTGATCTTCATGAAAAGTATCATATTTTAAAATTCTATAGGGAGAATCATTAAGAAAAAGCCCACAATGGAAAATACTGACAAAAAAATGAAAGATTATACTTTGTGTTATACTTTGAAAATTCTCTCTGCCAGTCATCCAGCTGGGTAGATTTTGGAGGCTCTAAGTCCATTAGAAATGGAAATTAATAGAAGTACTCTCTTTGATTTTAGTGGGCTTCACATCACATCAGATCCTTCACTAAACTATACTCTGACAGCCTTATGCACTCTGTTTGTTGAACTTCATTTGAATGAAAGTGAAAACTAAGGCAAGTGTCAAGAAAAAAGCAGCTAAAAATTAAATAGGAGATACAGATCTGCTGAACAACTGATGAAGGAGGTAGTCAAGTACTCAGAGGGGTTTGGGAGGAAAAATGTAGATGTTATTTGAATAAAAATGTTTAAAATAATGAAATGTATCAGAAGTACACACAAGATGTCCAGAATACCAGTGTAAAGTTTTAAATTCCAAAACACAATATTCTCGAATTTGTCATTGAACTCCTTAGATAAAAAAATGTATAGGTTGTAAATGGCATTGTCTCATTACACAAAGAAAATACAATAAGGGGTATACCTTCCTATATTCTTTAAGTAAGTTTTAGTTTAAAAAGAAGATTGGTATATAGAATTAAGTTAACCTCATGACTTATTTTCCCCACATCTGTTTTGCATAGTGGTTATAGTTTTAGGATTTCACCACCACTGCCCTCCTGCCTTTCCTCCTGAAGCAGGCAGTGGAAGATCACTGCCATCTACAGATTGGAGATAGTATCACTAATATTAGTGTAAATTGTTGGAACAGTCTCTTACGTTGGAACATATTTCTCTCTGCCCTGAGCACTTGTCTCCTCAATCCCTCCCCCCCCTTAAAAAAAAATAGCACAACGTCACCCAACACATGCAACTGTCTCTGTGACACCCTGATCATAATCACCCTCATTAAAGGAAAAGCATCTTGGCTTTAAGAATCTTAGAAGCCCTGTGATGTTTTAAGTCAAAACTGAAGTGGGGGGGAAAGCAGATTTCACAAATGTGCTTTCCATTACCTATTATACATGTCAAAATGTAGTATACATGTCAAAATTATAAATGGCTTCTTACAGATTTCTCAGCAGCTGAGAAAAATAACAAACTCTGTGGACATTTGTATAGATGGATTGAGTAAGTGGGTACCTGCTTTCCATGTATCAGTGACTAGGTCATATTTGCAAAATGAGCTATTAGGAAAAACAAGCAAGTACAGCACTGTATCAGGAGCAGAGCTATAGTTTAAGGTCAACTTAATGCTCATCTTTTATTTTCTTCCTCCAAAGAAGGCAGAAAAAAAAGCTAAATCTGATAAAGCTTCATGCTTTGTCATGAATAACACATTTGCAGCATATCAAAACCGATTACATTTAACACAACATTAAAAAAGAAAAAGAACATTTCTCATTTCCCTCCTGTATCTTCCATACTCAGATACAATTTTTTTAATTGTAAGGAAAACTTCTATCAAACATGTCAGATATCAGTTATTAATATACTAGGGCTGTCACTCTTTTTTAATCTCTTCCAGTGTATGCCGTTTCACTGAATCCTAGAAATCAATGCATATCTGGCAACATTAAAAAATATTAGAATCACAGATTAGGCAAACTGAAAGTCGTCCAGTGTCTACATTATAGTTCAGTGATTTGTCAGTTTGCGTACAATTTTGACTGTTATACTTGATGCAATAAAGAAATTGATAGGCAGAATCAAAAAGAACTTGAGAAGAGATGACTGATTTCCCACTGATATCTAAGTGTAGGATTGGGCTCACTGAAAGTTTTGTTAACTATGACTTGAGAATTTAAGCCCACAAGAGATCATGCAGCTGGAATAGCTTGATTAAAAAAAAAAAAAAAAAAAAGTTAAATTCAGCAGAGTTAATGCAATCTGTAACTGCAGGGGATTTCAGCTACTGCCTGCCCAAATATTCCTCTTCATGCACTAGAAAAATGCTTATTATTTGCTTCCCCAGGTGAGATAAATTTCCTGGCTTGATTCCGCTGCTGTCTGTGTATCATCCTAGCAGCCAGAGCAGAATATTTCTTTGATTTGGGAGTCCATTACACCATGATAATGCGATCGCTTCAAGGAACATGCTCAGATATGTACAACATGCTTTTACCTGTACTAGCAACACCAAACAACTGTAAGACTGTTGCTGCAGAAGTTCAAGCAGTAAAAGTAACAGCTAATCTGGTCTGATCATAGGGAAGGGGAGGTCTCTGGCACAAAAACCTTCACCATCATTGTTTTGCGGGACCAGTTTCCTCTTTAAAATCCTGTGCCCACTGAATTGCAAAAGAATATATGCCTGGCTTCCTTGAAAACTTTTGAAAATTCAAATTCCAGTTCACTAGGGCAGCTTCCAGAAAAGAAAGGCTGAAGTTTGGCCCCCATTGAAGTAAGTTGCAAAAGTCGCATCAGCTCCTGGAAGGTCAGAATTTAATTGATGATATCGATTCAGCTGCTACCTTTAAATACAACAGTTTTCAGGTTGTTTGTAGAGAAAGCTAGCGTCACGTGTGTTTATTATTTTGAACTACACCATATCTTTAGAAAAGTAAATATCTGAATACCTTTACATTTCAACGAGCAAGCTAGGAAGTCCGTCAGGAGGCATGCCTGTATTTCACACATTTTTAACATATATTTAATTGAAATGGTTACCTGGTAACTACGGAATGAAAGCTGTGGTTTTCCCTGTCGCTCTCAAAGGGCGTTTCTGTACCTAGCCAGAAGGTGGCATTCACGGTTAACAGTTAAAGGAATTAACATATGCTATTTCTATTTTGCATATGAGGGCGGGGAGAAAAAGTTTTCTTAGCATAGTGGCAGTTACTCAATTAACCATGGTGCTTAAACTGATACAATAAATTTGATTAATGTATTGTTTATTTTTCAAGTAGCAGTAGAGTTATCCAGTAGTAGACATTAATCTTCATGACGAGACAGCGAGGAACCTGGCAAATTGCATTCATCTTCCTGTAAAGTATTTGATAGTAAAAGTCCTTGTCCTCAGTGATGTCATTTTGTTCCTCTAAATAAACCACTTTCCAATAATTCTTTGACCACTCTAATACCCACTGTTACCAGAACAATTAGGAAATTCAAGAAAAAAATAATTGCATTTTATACAGTCAATGAATCTTAATCAGATTTTTCAAAGGCTGATCATTCCCACTTGTGATCCAGTCAGTCTATGGAGTATTGCCATATTTAACATCTGTGTCGCATCACGTCTTTCCTGTTGCCTCATTGATCAACAGACAACATGTGATGATTCCCAGATGTTCAAACATGGCAGATCCCAAAAGACTATTAAATTACACTGAAAGGAAAACAACAGCTATGCTGTAAAATTTGTGTTAAAATCAGGTATGTCTGAATATTCACAAACTTACTACAAGATGTTTACTGGTATTCCAATTGCTTTTAAACATTAAATTCCTTGAAATGTCCAGTGTGTATTATATAAAGACACTGTGTCACAGAGTTGATAGGACTTTCTGTCCTTTAATATGAAGCAAGTTAAAATAGAATTTGGCATGTATTTATACATGGAGAAGATAAAGGGTGGATTTTTTACTTTATTTTTTACTATTTGTCTCCTTTTTTTGCATACAGTCTGTGTTTTTTCAGATTTTTACTCAGATTTCTTACTGATTATGTTTTCTCACTGATGAAACTGAATATAAAAAATATATAGATGAAGAATTCTCTAAGCAAGAAGTTCTTCAATGTGTCCTTTTTCCACTGAATATGATTATTATAAAGATCAAGACTTACTAAGATGATACTTAAAAGCTTTGTTCTATAACCGAAGAGCAGTTACATGAAACTTTAGATTGGATTTCAAATAGTAAATGTGATTGAATTTATGTCAGAGTGCTACAACATTCTGCTCCAAAACATCCTCAACACTTATGATAGAGTAGTTTTACCATGAAGGTGAATATCCTTTACACCTTTTTGAGCTAGCATTACTCTTCTGGTAACATATCAGTTAGAAAATTTTGTGCTGGCATTGTCAACACTGAGAATGTCATAATTTTCTGATGAATGCAGACAGACGGGTGCAGAAAATTACTATTTTGTCACCTGTGAAATAGCAGCACAGAAATCAGGTGAAATTCTGCACATGGCTGCATTGGCTCATTTTAAGTTACAGTTTATTTTGCCTTACTCTTTAATAAGAAAGAATGCAGCTGCTTTGGAAAGGCCAGCAAAAAGAGGGGTGTTTGTTAGGTGGTTATTTCTGATACACCAGCATTTGTTTTCCTCAGACTAAGTAAATTTTAAAAACATTTTGATTTTCCTAATCCAGAAAGAGGTTAAGAAATTTCAGTTCAGAAATGGCTACATATTTCTTTTTTATATTTTCCAATAGAAAAGGTGTTTGGGTTTTGTTTGCCTTTTTTTAAACTTTCTTCCTTATCCTTAGCAAAAAACCCCTGTGGGTTCATTTCACAACCCAGCCTTTTCTGATGAATTTGTTACCTTGCTGCACCTCCATGAAGCAGCTCCACTCGGCAACAGCCTGCTGCAGTCGCCCCGCGCTGGCCGGGCTCCCGGCTAGACTACAACTCCCAGAATGCAATAGGCTGCTCCCCTGACCAAACACACGCAGAGAGGCCCACCCTCAACTCACATGGCCACACAGGCATTCGGGGACATGTAGTCCCGTGAGGGAATGCGGCCTGAGAGGGAGGCTTAAGCAGGCGGACCAGGTGCTTGTGTGAAGTAATGCTGCTGTACCGAAAACGACGAGATTGGATGTTTAAATTGAGCTGCCTTTTTTTTTTTTTTTTTTTTTTCTGATTTGGTCAGAAAACCTAAATATTTCCAAATAGACCGACCCAAAGGAAAACATCTTACCTTTCAGTGGGTTATCAAGTTAGAAGTCTCAAGCATGGAGGAAATAACAGTGCTCTGGGTATCCAGCTTTAGCACTAACACTCTATTATTTCCAAATGCCTCCACCATGGACATTCACATCTTTATTCTAATTTACAGCTGTCACTTACTTTCATTAACTATTCCAGAGCTGTCTGTGTGTACTGAGTGCCTAGGTATAAGTTAGTAGTAAAAACTATGTATTTTTTACTGCTACCAGAAACAGCATTGGCACCTAAAGGTTACAAGGTCTCTAGGTAGGAGTTGTTCAGGAGTTTATCCACATAGTATAATTTGCAAGATTAGGATTGCAAAATTTTTTTACAAGCTGTAGTGTGACAGAGCTGCGCACACACACACACACACACACACAAAGACCTAATAAGCTTTTCTTTTGTTGTTGACACTTGCAGAACAACAAGCAGAGATTTGGAAAAGTGAGGATAGAAAGAAGGTATCTGAAGGATCATGGAGAAGCATGTGGAGTACAAACACAGGAAGGAGACAAGAAGAGGAGCAAAGACCTGTATATGGTAAAGCAACACATTGAAAATCAGCTTGAGAAGAACAATCGCGTATACCAAAAATAATACACTAGCTACATTTAGTTAGAAGATCTGGGGAGAAAACATAAGCATCCTAACCAAATGAAGCAGGTTAGCCAGAGTGTCTGCTGGCCCCAGGGTCACATATTCCAGCTCTAACTGCCGGCAGCATCCCTGTGGAATGGGGAGCTTTCCAATTTCTGGCCAGTGCTTGCTGTGTAGAGAAGACTGTTCTTTACCCTTTCTTATGAAATGTATACTGCAATGCAAAGCCATGTCAGAAATACCTGAGCTAGTTTATCTGCACAGAAAGTGCTATGATAGGCAGAATTGCTTCTTTATGGGTTTACTTCTAGGACATAATGTTAGCTTGCTTCTCTACATTAACCTATTTTCATATCACAAACATTTTTGTCTTAAATAATTGTTTCATTTAAGTATCTGTATATTTGGATGCTAAAACAGGCTCATGAGATGTCCTTGCTGTCTTATGGATTCTCTTCTGACTTTGTAATTGGGGTAGTTTGCAGTTGGCATTGTTTTCCCAGGTTTGTCTGCAACATCAAACCTGGGAGCTGACACTGACAAAATAATGAAATGGTTGAAAATTTGGACCACACATCCAGTGTTGTAGTCCTTTGGATTTCACTCTGGAACACTATTATACATGACTTCATTTATTTGGGTCAATACTCAGGTATTCCTGTCAGTTTAGTTTAGTATTCCCCTCTTTTTTTCTAGAATTATCAAACCAGATGAACCCCCACCTTTCTAGAAGAGCACACAACCTTGTATCTAAGCTTGCTTTATTTTTAAAGCTTTCTACAAGTTTTACTCTTATTGAGTGGGGTATTGGCCAACTGTTCTTTCAAATGGCATCATTTTCCTAGAGGATCACCTTTTCAGAATATTTATTTTCTAAGCACTAGTTGTCAAATGTATTCTTTTCCTGTGACCAAGGAAACAACAGTTTACAACCACAGTCTTGACAACTAAATGAAAAACTAACTAGGTAATCTGCACTGTCATTAAATGGGCATGGTCATTAAGGACTGTTAGTGGCTATCACATCTTTTCCTGAGGGTCTTGCTCACTTCTGTTTGACTAACTCTTCACCCCTTCCCACCCATTCACTATAGTCCTGTGAATATACCCATTCCAATGTAGTTTGGTTTGGTTTTTTACAAGCTGAAAGGCATAAAAACCTGTAGAAATGTAAGGGTGTGTGTGTTTTTGTTTTGTTGATGTTTGTTTGGGGGTTTTTGTTTTGTTTGATTTCTTTTTCTGTTGTTTTGATTTTTTTTTTCCTTTTCTTTTTCTCTCCTTCCCCCTTGCCAGTATTTTGAAGATGAAGGAAATCAGACTTCAACATACAGAAAATTCATGTGTAGTTTCCATTTATTACTCTATTCTGAATCCAGAATTTGGAGTTGCTCATATCTAATTCAATTACAGATGAAAAAACCTCCTTTACGCGCCTCTCTTAGGTTTCTCTCAATGACCTCAGTCTTGGCAAGCAGTAACTTGGTTACTAAAGAGGCTGGCTTCCCCTGTATTTATTCTTGTCCTGGGTCAGGTTAGTACACCCAAAGTCTCATTCTACTGATTGGTGTAGAAATTTATTGCCACATAAGCCGAGGCACAGTAACTTGTTTTGAATATTAAAGCCTTAAGGAGTAAATGAATGTTTTACTTTGGTAGTCAGCATGGCCCAGAATCAACTCTAAGAGAATTTCATCACAAACTCATCTTTCCTCCCCTTTTTGATGGTTTGTGACAATACCAACCAAAAGACCAAGACCACAATTCAACGACAGATTTCTTGTTATTTTTAACAGGCATTCAAGCAAATATGGATGTATTTGGCTTTGAATTACAAGTAACTGCAACTGCTTAGATGCCTCTGGATCATTTTAAAAAATATTTCTAGTTTTCATTCTGCTGAAAACCTAATACTTCATAAGGCTGCTATTGCAATTTCAGCTCTTAGGGGTAATTTGTTCATTGAAAGTCAAACGCCCATAAGGTTGTTTGCCACATCTTCAGATTGAGTTTCTGCTGGGTGGTTTTACACAGTATGAGCCACACTGAAATCCAAGTGAATTATGAATTTATCCATTTATCCAAGTACCTATCTTATTTGAATTTCACAGGACCAATTTTCAAGCCCAGTTCTCCCATATAAGTAGCTCATGCATATTTTCTAGTCACTGCCTTGATTTGAACCCTGTTAGGAATTCTCAACTTGTACAAATTTCACTGTCATTTTTAGGACATCTGATTCACTAACAAAAACATGTTGGAGCCATCATCTGTTGTTCTCATGCACTTTGAGATTTCCCGAGTAGTGGGACTGTAATTGTTGTTTAAATATCCAGACATCTAGAATGTTTGCCATGAAGGTCCCCTCTTTCCCAGACTCTGTGGAGCATTTTTCACTATGTTCATGTTCTTCTTCTTGCAACAGTTCTTTCTAATAGAAGCATTTTTTTCTCCCTGTCACATCAGCATTTATCTGAAACACTACCCATAGTTTTTGTACTATTTCTGATTTCTCTCATTTCACAAACTGAATTAATAACTTTTTGTAAAATTAAGGAATATAATCCAGCAAATCACCATCCCTTTGTTCCATGAGATATGTCTGTTATTCTAAAGCACCTATATATTACTTAGCTAGCACATATTACTGGATCCAATCTATAAGTTTTGCTTATACTTGAAGTGAATAGCAGTCTCTTTTTCAGGGTGTCTCTACCAAATCATTAACACCTGGACCATTCCAGTGGACTCACTAATTAGGTTTTCACCTTGTCTGTATCATTGAGCAATTAGGCTATGAAGTTGAATTTCCACAGGGCATTTCCCACTTACAAATTCTTGTATCACTTCAGCAGAGACAACGTGGCTGCTACCCTTGGGTTAAAAAGGAAGCTGTAGACAGAGAGCCTTACTCAAGTTCTTATCTAATCCAATTTTACAGCTAACAGCCACAGTGACTCCCTAATCCATTGAATCCCCTCCACAGTGACTTATTTCAACCTCCTTCCTTCTTGGCTTCTAGACCACCCTTTTTTAAAGCTAAAGATTAGCAAAAGCTACCTTCTCTCCATAATTCCATAGTACACAAAGAAATTGCTTTTATACCTTTTGCAGAACTCCTCTTTCTTAGTTTAGGTCTTATTTTCTCTCTTGAGAACTCTATAAATGCATCACTAATTTAAGCCATACCTGATTTGGTCTGGAGAGTTAACATCTTGCTGCCTGTTTCAGTTAGGAGGAGAAATTGGAGCAGAAATCAGGTGCTTGTGGTATAATCATGTTTACCTGTAAAGAGGCTGAAAATGCTCTTTCCCTAGGCAGAGGTGGCACCAGATAGCATGGTGATTGCAGACTTCTTCCAAACATTATTCAGTCCAGGACTTCACCTTACAGTTTGTCTTCCAGAGCAAATGTTGATTGGTGCTATCCTCTTTTGTCTCTTTTGCCTCTTCTATACAGAGAGTCCTTTGTCAGTAATAGCCAGCAGGAGTTCCTTGACTCATGAATATGTCTGTCTTGACACTTTGTTTCATGGTGGTATATAATTGTTTCTAACAGCTGGGACAGCGATTCCTTTCTCACAATCACACTGAAAGTTCTTTTTTTTTTTTTGACACCTCCTCTTTGCTATTATAAAGAACTAACTGTAACACGCTCTGGAAATGCCTTTCTCTCCTAACCCCATCACCATCCAGTAAACACTACAGTGAGGAACACCGAGAGCCCTGCTGCAGCCAGCAAACGTTACCTCTAAACTGCTTCCCAGGTCTGTGCATAAGTCTCAGCTGAATCATAACTCTCAAGTGATTTTACCACCTGGATCAAGCTGCAAGGTCATACCTTCCCCAGAATCCAAACAGCCTGGAAGCGCTTTACCAGTGTAGGCATAACCACATCTCCTGTTTACATCAGCACAGTGCTGATACGCAGTCCTGTTCAAGCATCCAGTGAACCCATCCTGTAACAGCCAAGCAAACAACTAAACCATTCTTTCAGGGTGGCTCTTTCTGGTCCATCTGCTCCTCCAGAAGGAAGGTAGTGTCCTTCTGAACCCTGAGCAGTATAAATGCCCCCATGGAGTCAACTGACAAAGTGGATGTTGTTCTGTTGTACAGCACCAAGCAGCCATGTTCTGGAGCACTGCAAGAGCTTCCATGTGTTAAAAGCTACAATTAAATCACGATGTCTAACAACAGATCTGGGGTGAGGGAGCTCAACAGGAGATGCTACATGGAAACACAAGAAAGGAGACTTACTAGAAATAAGACTAGTTGGATGAAACCAGAGCTCTGGCAGGCCTTTTGGCGCTCACGCGAGCGTTTCGTAGACCGGAAGGGTGTCCGTGCTGCGGCGGCGGTGCCACCTGCGCTCGGAGACCGTCCCGCTCGGGCCCCGGCAGGCGCCCTCCCGCCACCGCCTTCCCTTCTCCGCCGTCTCCATGCGACATCGCCGTGTGGGCGTCTGCGAGCGCTCTCATTTGCATAGCCGCCGCTAAGCGGCCAATGGACGGGCGCCTCTGGTCGTGTCATTTGCATGGGCGCGGGCGGCGGCCACCCTATTGGCCGCCGCCGCCGAGCCCGCTCGGAGGGCGATGTTTGGCCGCGCGCGGGGCGGCGGGTGCGGGTGACACAGCGAGAGGCCGGGCCGGCCGCGGGAGCCGCGGGGACCTGCCGGGACCTGCCGCCCGCTCGGCCTGGGCAGCGCCGCCACCTCGGGAAGCCGCGGCGGAAAGATGTCGGTGGCGGGGCTCAAGAAGCAGTTTCACAAAGCCAGCCAGGTAAGGGGAGCGATTCCCGGCGGGCCGGAGCAGTGGCAGAGCCCTGGAAGAGGTTTTGCTGTTGATGGGTGGCTCGCCCTGTGCCCGCTCCCGGCCTCCCGCTGCAGGGCGCAGCCGGTTCCTCGCTCTTCTCGGTGGCGGCATCACTGGCACCTCGGGCAGCGCTTCCTCAAGCGTTATCTCTGGGCCCTCCCTTGGACTGCTGCCTCTTAGAGTCTGGTGCTGCTCTTTACAACACAGGGCTGCCGGTTTTCTTCTTTTGCTTGGCGCTTCAGGTCTTTTAGTGATTAACATTTGTTATTTAACGCTGGGTTTGTGTTTGTTCTCTGAGGCCTCAGTTAAAGATACGGGCTGTAGGGTACTGGCTTTCCCCTAAAGAGTTCATTGTGGTGTTCTTCCACAAACTACTGTTTTATTATCCTACCTGGATAACATGTATTTATCCTATAGAGGGTTTCATACATTTCTAGACTTTTCCCTCCTTTTCTAGAAGCTGTAACTCATCTCTTTTCCTAGGTGAAGCTTCTTTTTCTCCTCATCCCTTTTTCTCTCTCTGTCTTTTTTTTTTTTTTTTTTTTTCTTTTTTTATGTGCTTCTCTTTAATACTTTTGCTGATCTCTCTTAGGAGAGAAACCCCCTTCTGTCAAGCTGGTGACTGGTTTCACCACATAGCACGATTGTGCTGACCCAAAGCCTCACATTACTACGGTAGCTTCAGGAAGTGGTAGCAGTGGGATTCTTCTCGCTGAAGGTCTTTGGAAGCCACAGCTGTTTTGCTCGTTTGTTCCATGCCCGAGAGATTTGTATTTCTGTTGGCTGTCATTAATTACAATGCAGCAATTAGTTTGTAACCTATTCAGTCAAATCGGACAACTGCTTTTGTCTTGGTAGGAGCAGAGAAATAAAGGTTTGTTCCATGCTCAGCTGTCATCTTTCAGGTCCTCCTTCAAGTATTTTGCTAGTCAGCAGCTCAAATGCAAAATGTGCGCTTTGTCTGAGTAGAGATGCTAAAAATTTGTATGTAATGTTTTCAGTAGTGTTCTTTCTTTCATGTTAAGTACTGGTCTTGAAAATTGTTTTCAACCTGTATCTTTTAACCAACTTTAACTAACAATGTGGGAGTTCCAGGATAAATAAATCTTGAGAGCAATTTGTAAAAGGTTTTGGCTTGTTTTGCACCTGACTTACATTGGTAAGCGATGGAGTCTTTCCTATCGTGAGTTTGTAACTCAAAAACCAGAAGGTATTTAACTGCGGAAGTTAGAGAGGTAACCACAACAAGTGCTGGCTCATCTAGCGACTGATAGCAGTGCAAGTTGCTTAATCCTGCCCAGATGTCAGGTAAATATTAAAAAAAGAAAAAGGAGGGAGGGGATCTGGTAAAGGTAGTAGTAATGGCAAAAAAGAACAATAGAATATATCTAAGTTGACTGTACATTTATTAAAAAGTTGTGGTGTGACTTCCAGTTTTCAGTACGGTAAGGAACTGTGATGCATACCTTAGATAATATTCTTCTTAGGGTGGGTCAAAAGTAAAGCTTCCACTTATTTTGAATTGCAGGACTAAGCAAAGAATTTAAAGTTAAAAAGATGGAAAAAGTCTCTCTTCAGGGAAAGTAATGCTGTTTAGTAGGAAATTAATGTGCAGGAAAAAGATACCGGGATTAGATTTATTTATTTTTTTCAGTGCTTAAGGAAACACAGGATACTTCTTAAGAGCTCATTCTGGAAGAATTCAGATAGGATGTTGGACAAAGTAGTAGTGGAAAAAATAACAGAAGAAGTAGCATATATATAATTGATTGAAACATCCAGGTCTAAATAACTGATCTCTGACACAAGGGCCACGGTCATGCCGATCCATATAAAGGTACAAAATAAAATGTTGTTAAAACCAACAGAAATGAAGTGGAACATGGAAAATGGAAATGTTTGCACTCCACTGTTTATCTAATTCTAAATTCTTTTACAAAATGCTAAAGCAAGCGAATGCAGAGCATGAAACAGATATTTCTCAGCAGAATTTGTTAAATCTCTTAAGTACTGTAGAATCACTTAAGGAGACATATACCTTTGTGTATTGAATGCATGAGAGATGTCAAGGGTAACTGTTAACAGCAGAGACAGGCATTGCTTGGGGAAAGAATGAAATTAATTCCTTTAGTGTTCCCGAAGGAGAATGGGGGCAGATGACAAAAACTGGCAAATTTCCCAGAGGACATTGAGGAATACTGAAGGGAATGAGACTTGTGCCAGGACATGTGATTAAGGAATAAGAGTAATATTTGAAGGCTGACAGAACCTAGCGACAAAAAAATCTGAAGGGTGAAGCAAGTGGGTTAAGACAGTGTGTATTTAACAATCCATTCAAAAATGTGAATAAAAGTCAAAGAAGTGACAAGATCCATATATTTTCATGCTAAAATAGACTTCTATTCAACTGAAATCAGCTGCTGTTCTAAGTGAAATAAAGAGTAATATAGATATATAGTTATAGAAAGATTAAGTAAAATAAAATAAATGGAGTTACTCTGTAACTCCGTGTATGGTAACTGAACCACTGAACTGTTGCAGAACTGCTGCTTTTTGCAAAAGAAATGCATTTGGTTTTGTTTTTGCAAAAAACTTGCCTCTTCTGTGTGTCTTCATGTACAGCTTTTGTGTTAACTAGAGATGATCATCTTTTTGTGTAGCCTTAAATTCTAAGTTCATAGAGTCCGGGATGAGAGCAAGCAATATTTATTATTTTATACAGGCAATTTAGGTTTCTGGGATGTTTGTCTGGTTCTTGTCATCTTGGTTTACCTAAAGTTACAGTTAAGTAAATAAGTGTTTGCTTTATTGAAGGTCAGCAGCTAACTTCTTATGGTTACTAAAGACCTCACCAAAATAAGGCATGACATACTATTGCAAACTTGTTTGGTGTAGTAAAAAGTCACCGTGTCTTTGATTATAAACTAATAATTCACAATAAGTGTTCGTGATTGTTTTCTCCTAGAATTTTGTACCCAATTGAGGTTTGTTTGGTTTTTTTTCCCCACTGAAAATAGCGTGTGTGTATAGACTTTTATCTAAGGATCTGGTAGTGAGGTTCAGAAGATTCTTGAGTTATGAGCATCTGTTGGAATTTCTGAAGTAAAATCTGCACCCCAGAGTGAGTGGCATTTTAACTATTTTTCTATATGTTCCAATATATAGAGCTGGAATCCTTCATTATCTTTACCTTCATAATTGCTTCCTCTGCTGTCACAGAGCTGATGGACTCAAAGCTTAAGTATAACCCAAAGGATAGATACGTGTTATGTAATAGATAATAGCTTTCAGGCACACTGGAATTTTCTTTACTATGCTTCTTATTTAGGTTATAAGTTTAAATCAAAACACTCAAGTGTACTGCAGTGAGGATGGCTTCTGTTCTGTCTGTTTAATATCAGTGACGATCTCTTGAGTATAACTCATTTGACTAATGAAATACCAAGCAGAACTTGTGTACCGTCTTACCACCTCTCGGTGGCTGGCAAGGGAGGGCAGGGTATTTCTCTGAGCTGATTAATTCATGTGCAAGTTTCATGGAATTCAGCTTTTTTTATTATTATTTATTTATTAAATGTACTTTCAAATAGATTTTTTAAAATTAACCTTCAGGGAGTTCTATTTGTGATGAAAAGTTGTCTCCTGACACTTTCAGCCTCTGATTATATCTTCTCTGTTTTCCTGTTTTCAGTTTGAAACCTTTGATGTAGGTGGGTGTACTTCTGCCTACTGTTTTTGTAGGCCCTGCGCTGGTGGTGGCTGTGCGTGTGGGATAACCCAGATGGTGGGAGGACTGCATCTTCTAATGCATACTGGGAGTAATTTTAGAGTGGTGTTTCTGTTTAGAAACACAGTGAGAGTAGAAAGTGAATCAGAAATCCTTAAGAGGCAGCAGATGCTATTCTAATTTCTGCTGTGCTCTAAAACTGCAACCAGGCTAGTATCATGGTGTAAAGATGAGTGATTTTTCACAGTAGTTGGAGGCTAGTGAGCTGAGAACCTCCCTCCCTTAGGGTGTTTTGAAAGCTCAGCCGTGATGCTGGCATAAGAAATCTGCTTGTTGACCTTGAATTCACATGTTTTGTGACTGGTTTGTTTTGTTTTGTTTTGTTTTTAAATTAATTGTAGCTAAGGACGGTGCATAGCAGAATTCTCATTATCAACAGCTTATTCATAGTGTAGTTTTTAAGCTTAGCTTCTTGGGGCCAGTAGAAACTAATACTTTTTTTGAGGAAACACATGACTGTCAATTATTGTGAATATGTTATGTGTAATGTAGACATCAATAATTATTGTTAGCCTATGCAGACTGGTTTCTTCAACCTCCCATTGTCAGTGAAGAAAGAGAGGCTCCAAGACAGTATGGCTGTGTTGTCTATAGATAGAGCCTAAAGGTGAGCAGATTTTCCAATCAAAACAACAAAAATCTGTTACAACTTTTTTGCCTTATGAAAGTGATTAAATGTAGTGCAATGAAGTGTATGCAATGTGCTTTTGTCTCGTGTGTGAGACTTTTCAAGAAGTGCATCTGTTTTTAGCAGTGTTTTTAAAGGCCTCTTCTATTTTTAAATTTTCTTTAAACTTTTGGCTATCACCAACAGTTGCAAGGATGCTGGTTCTTCTCTCCCAGATTTCTGCAGTTACTCCATTGTTTTATGTGGCATTTTGATCCAATCTGTTGGAATGAAGACCAGATCAGAATTGAAACCTCCTTGTTGCCCAGAGAGAATAAGTCTTATTACTGGGTTTTGTTGTGTGTGGTTTTTTTGGGTTGTTGGTTGGGGTTTTTTTGTTGGTTTTTTTTTTTTTTTTTGTTTTCTGTTGTCTTGACTTTTTTTCTTTTCTGTGGTGATGTAGATGAATGATACTAGCCTAGACATACTATTTAAGCCTTTTTTAAAGTCCATGTTGACATTGAGTTGATACACAAAAACTTTATTTACACAAGTGCTTGCTGGCAAAGGAAGTACTTTGGTAAACTGAGGAAGAGACAAACTTTATACAAAGGGAACATGAACTTGCCAGTGAGACATTAAAAGAAACTTTTTATTGCCTACATGCAAATACATTTCTTTCTGAGGAGTATTGGCTGTTTTCATACAGTTCTTTCACAACCATTAGGCATGATGAATCCAAGACCTTAGTAGAGAGAGAGCTTCTATCCATTTCCTAGTTAGACAATTGGATTTATGATTTTGTAAATCTTACATATTGTGGGGGTAGGCGAGCGGTGAAAAGGACATTAGAATTCAGGTTATTGTCAGAGATGTTTTGAAATGGATAATTGTACTTCTTATACATGTGTCGGAAAGGAGAGTAAACCCTCAGCAACTGGCAAGGACAAAAAAAAATAACATTCATCTATGTATATGTAGATATTTAATGGGTCAGTATTGTTTGTCTTTACCTGCGAGTGCTTCAGTCAGCATAGAAATTAGCAGAAGATAGCAATCGTATGCCTCTGCAGCCTTTAACAATGCAGCTCTCAAATCTTGCACTAGATGGGTCATAATGCTGTAAGTTTGGAATCTAGCAGTGATGCAGCTACAATTTGGAGGGAGGTTGGTTATATTTTACACATAAAATATTTATACATAAAAGTCTGAATGGTACTGCAGTTGAAAAATAGTATCAAATAATGGAATGGAAGCTGAACTTTCTCCATGAATACATCTCCTTTTATAGATTCTTGGCTTTGCTAAAGAGTTTTGCACAGGCATCCTGAAAGTTGGAGCAAGAGCTGGCACTCTGTCCTCAACTCCTGCTGTTGCCTGAGTCATTGCGGCACACGCTGGGTAATATATTGCAGTGCAGTCTCTTGAGAATCCTGCAGTGCTGAAAAACAAATAGACAAGTGAAGCACAGCAACAGCATTGCATTAAGATTTTCATTAGCATCATTTGCTAAGTGTTACTTGAAGTTGCTTAAGTATCTTGAACAGATACATTTCTACCAAGAAGTTACATTCCTATGCAGAATTTAGGACAGACAAATTCTGCCTAGTTATATTGAGAGAAATCTGGGATGACTCAATGAAGGGTCTCTTATGTAGGAATGTGCAGCGTAACTGTGTAACTAGGAGCAGACTCTGGCCTATAAAACCTTATTCCAAGGGCTTGCTTTGTATTGAGATAAGAAAGTTATATATATTTAGTGGCACAATATAGCTGCAGTTCCAGGGCAAACTATTGCTGAAGAATAGAAGTATTTTTAATACATTGTTTTGTCTCTTGTGTCATCCAAACAGCAACGCTTTCTGTAAGCATGTATGTAATTCAAGTTACAAAATGCATTCTACTATTCATACCTTCTGTAAGAGCCCTATAAAATCCAATCTTTTCTTTTTATGATATTGTTAAGAACAAACTGTTTATGCTAATTCCACTTTCACCCCAGTACGCTGTGGTCGTCTAATTCTGTATGTTGTGCTCTGTTCTCATTAGTCTCTTTCCTGTTCATGGAAAGGAAGCCAATGCTGGAGTTTTATGACTAGTTGACAATTAAGATGCAGGTTTCAACAATGCTTTTAACAAGGCAAGTTAGAAAAGGGCTAATCAAATGTTAGATTACACCTTGAGTTCTGTTTTCTGGAGCTCTGGTGTCCTATCACTGTGTACATGTTTCTATTATTAAAGTTATTAAGAGTTATATGCATTGATGGGAGAATACAGCAGTTAATTTCCTGCCACATCTCAAATATCAGCAGCTGTGTATGTGAAACACAAAAATAACTTGGCCTTACATGCTTTCTATTCAAAGGACAATGCCAAGCCTCTGAAGAGAATTACTTCTGTTTCTGTACTACCCTAATTAAATTACATTTTTGATACTGTACCTGTGTTTAATGAACTTCAATGACTGCAGTGAAATTAGCCTGGTTAGGAACTGAACATGATTTTAAGAATTCAGGACTCAAAGGAAATCAAGGGGTCCTAAAATTCCATTGCCAGTATCTCTGTTCTTGTGCAGTCAGGTTACAGATCTGAGGTGAAAACATGGGGAAAATAATATTTTTTACCAAGCAAAAAAATACATAAAATATTAAAAACAACTACCCAGGACCATTTATACTTATTTATTCCCTTGTGAGTGCTTTGCAAATGCAGGTAGGTCTTGATGTTCTCATGCTTTTTTTTTTTTTTTTTTTTTTTTTTTTTTTTTTTTTTTTTTTTTTTAGATGCAAATAAATAAAGCACTTGAAGGTGATGTGACTTCAAGGTTAAGGAGCCAGTCAGTGACAGAACCAAACATAGATTATGTATTTCCAGACTATAGATGCAATGTCCAGCCATTAGAAATTCTGTTTTCAAGCTTCCTTGTGGTTTGAAAAGGTGTGCAGAAGAACCATGTCACATTCACTGTAAGGTGGCTTTTTTAATTCTCTTATTTTGTGTAAGATGTATGGATAAATAAGAAACATAGATGTGAGTTCGGATTAAAGCTTCCATATAAATGTGGTGTAATTCCACTGACTCAAAGTTCAGCAGGGTTGAACATGGTATTTTCACTTAACTGTGCTGTTGTTAATACCCCTCTGGAAGGGACAAGCAATGTTTTAGAAAGTAGTGAAATCTCCCAAGCAGAGAGTAAGTGTGTGTGTGTAAATTTATTTAGTGCTATAAATAAGATGTGGGATTGGAGGTCAGAAAGTCATTGTCTTGATTCAAAATTATGAATTTCCCTTTCACAGTCTTGTTGAGAGAGCTTAAAAGTGAAATTTGGTGCCTGTGCTGTCTGTATGGTCAGAGTGCCACGAACATGGGAATGCTTTCTCTTTCCTACAGAGAACGTAGCACCTGTCAGCTTGGCATCTGGGTCACTGTAGATGCGTGCATGGTGGCAGGGGAAGAAACCCTGTTAAAATAAATTATTAATCAAAGACTATGACTTCTCATCAATTCAGAACCAGCAGTTCCAGTCTGCTGTCTAGAAATTCCTTCCAAAGAAAACAGCAATAATTTTAAAGATGTCAGGATGGATTCTGCTTTTGCCGTAAGCTGCCTGGAGGCACTAGAACATAGCAACTCTTGCCTTTAAGATTAACTGTTTCTCGTTTTATGGCTTTAGCATCTGAATACTCCCTACCTGGTTTTTTTTCAGCCTGTAAGGTACTTCTGCAGATACTCAGTTGTTGCCATTGTATGTGAGACTGAGTAAATGTTACGGTTTGTCTGTCACTTGGAAAATGTAAATACAGCAAATGGACTGCTTTTGCTCAGCATTTTGGCATATATGAAGCCCTGGCACTAATTTCAGTAATGCATATTACTATTATTCTAGCAGGTGACTGATACATGCAGCGTGGCCAAAATTACTGTTCTAAATTGGTGCAAAAGAAAACTCAAGTTTTTGTCAGCTTGCCAGTTATTTTCTAAATTCAAGTGCCTTACATACATAAAAATCGCAAATGTTGGTGTGCCAGTTGTAATTTCTACTTAGAAAATACTGCTGTGCAAAAGCCTGTCTGTAATTATTTTCCTCTTCTGGTATTCCTGGAAGCCTACATCTTTCCATGTGTTTAATGCAGCTATAAAGATGCATTCAGTGCATTCACAAGAATTGCTCGAAATAGTATTCAAACATTAAATACATAAAAAAATATTCAGTCAATTTATTTCCATAGTCCCAAAAGTAACTGTAAAATGAACTAGGCACTGGAGACATTGTTGGAACTCCTGCCAGTTAGGGCTTTAATTTATGCTCATGGTTCAACATGGAACATTATAAAGGGCTCAAAAAGTGGCAAATTTTGCCTTTTTTTTTGTACTTGCTTCTTCAAGCAGCAATCTCAAATTTTGGACAATGTTTTTCTGTATACTATGTGGTTTCGAGTTGTATTATTAATAATGAAGAACACATTTCTATATGTATATCTGCATGTAATTATCATACATGCTTGATCAAGATATAAAGGGTGAATTCTACTGCTTTTTTTGTATGAAGAATGCAAGAACCATGACATTTTTATTGCAAGTGAGTTTGTTGGTGATTGAGATTTGCCCTTCAGTGATCTCTTCAGCTATGGTTAAAGGTTCGTGTTTCATGGGACTAGGCTTGTTTTGGTGCTGGTGGATGTAGTGCCTTTTTCGTAGAAATTTCTACAGAGCCATGTGCTAGCATGTGGTGGACAGTGCCTTTTGACCTCATTTGCACCAATGCTTCAGAGCCTGTTATGGGCTTCTGCAGATGTCTGTGTTCTGTCTGTAAATTACACTTGCAAATTTTTTCAGTTTTCTCTGTCATTTCTTTAAAGCTGGAATTTGGTAAAGTTTGATAACAATGAAATACAATTCCGTGTGCATGCTGAGGGAAGTTCTTCTCTGTTGCATTGGGTGAAGTCAGCGGTGCATTTCTGCAGTGCTGCTGTTACCACTAGAAAGAGTTGTGCCTCGTGGAGACTGAGGACAGTGTGTGTCTGTCTTAGAAGTGTGACCGGGAAGCCCTTTTATACCCAACTGTGTTTTAGTTTGTGGTATTGCATGTAACACTGTATTGCTGCCAAAAACCACTAGTGTGTTTTGAAATGCAGTTATGAAAATGAGGCAAAAATGTACACTGACTTCCTCTCCAGAGCAGTCACAGTGAACACAGGGATAAAAAAATTACTTTTTTTCTACCACTTTTCACTGTGATACTTGGAGTTTTAAATTTTCTGTTAATGAAGGGTGCACAGATTATTAAAAACTTTCAGATACACAAGAGTGTTTGAGACTTGTTTGTTCCATTACATTCTGCAGCTCATGATGAGCACAGGTTGCATTAGCAAAGAGAGTAAGGTATCTTAAGTCCTCTTGGTTTTCCCATGGGTATCAATTTAGCTAAGGGCCTCATATGAATTCAAGTCAAGTCAGCAGTGCTGCAGGGCTGCTGGGAGCACACTTGGATTTTTTAAAAATATTTGAGTAATGAGACTGTAACACCATTAAAAACTCAGTTGCATTTGCAGTGGACACAGAAGAGGAAGCACATTACTTCACAGGGCTCTAATGCTGAATGTGAATTTAAAGGCTTGTGAAAACTGTCAACTAAAACATCTTAAAAAACCCCAGAAAGAAACAAACAAAAAATGTCTCAAGCAGTGAATTAATTTCTGATTCAAAGGGAAAGGGTGCAATCCATGTATAGCAGGAGCAGGTGAATTCCCTTGAGTAGCAAGTCACAGGGACTGACTGTGGCAGAAGAATGTGGGTGTTTCACAGTGTACTAAATGCAGCGGAAACTACAGGACTGGCTGCTCAAAAAAGTAGGAATGGTACCACTTAAATCAAAAAAATGTGCAGTAAAAAGGGTAAGGGAAGTTGTCAATCCATTTTAGAGTGACTTAAATCCACAAGGCTAGTGTAAGTGCTAAAAAAGTGTAAGTTTAATAACATTGAAGGGCAGATCTCTAACTTGATTATGTGGGAAGAAGAATTAATGTCTGATGGAAAGTAGTTTCAGAAAGAACAATAAACAGAGATGATTTGTCACTTTTCATCCGCACAAGGTAGACTTGCTGATAAACGTTATGCTGAAATGGTGATGAGCAATGGTATGCTAATCTGGGGAGAAGTTAATTCTAATTTGAACTCACCAAGAATTATGATTTTGACTTTCAGTGTATCTGGCTGTATACAACTTTGTTTGACAGTCTTGTTGTTCTGCTTCTTTTATACAGCTCTCTGGGGGCTCTGTGGTAGATGATCTTGACCACATTTGTTATTGATAACAGATTCACTAAAACTGTCACTTTAAACTATGGCACAGCCAAGGAAGCTTTTACTTTAGATAAATACATAGTTGTGTAGTAACTTCTAAAATCTAAAAAAGGTTCTTCCATTTGCAACACATCTTTTGGTGTTAGCAGCTCTTGAGCTCAGACAAATTTAAGAATTTTTAACCCAATACATATGCTTTGACCTTGAAACCTATTAAAAGTGCTCACATATTGTCTACATTATTTCTACTGTAGTTGGTCTGTATTGGTGCTTAGAAGTATTTGCCAGGTAAATTTTAAGACTCAAATTTATTGCTTGTGATGTTGAATGTATAAAGAGATAGATCTGACTTCAGTGAAGATGGTGTATCAGAGGAGTGTGCTTTTCCAGAACTATGACTGACAATATGCTAACATTTTCTAGAATAAGACAAAGCATAGATTTTCCACTAGACTGAGTGACAATTGCTAGATGTCATGTGAAGAGGACAGAAATGAAGAGGTATTGGACAATGTAATAGAAGGCTTACTTAGTTTTAGGACAGAGAGGTCAATAAAGAAGTCAGACTACCTCAGTGGATGGTTAGATTGTATTTTGTATGCATATCTTCCCACTGCATACACATGTGTTTTGTTTATGGAGTTTGCTTTAACAGCTGGATGCCATCCGACTGAGGATGCAGTTGCATGGCAACTTGCATCTCCCTAAATCTAGGCCATCATAACCTCCCTCTACCCTCCACGTAAGATCCTGCCCACTTCCTTGAGTCAGCTCTGAGTGCTTGTGCGATCACACACTAAGCTGACAGAGGCAGCTTATCCATCTGAAAATTAAGTCGGCTCAAATGTGTGAGTCGCTTTCAGGTGGATTAGCTCACTGAAGCAGCTCACAGTGTAGCTGCACGAGAGCTAGTACCAGTGCAGGGAAGTGGTGGGAATGTCTCAACAGGGATGAAAAGGATTTAGAGAAGACTAAGAAGCTGTGGAAAAACACCTTCATGACTATTAGAATGTTTTGTTCACCTTCAGAGTACAATGAACTGTCCTTTGTAAGAGATTTGTATATCACTGATGTCCTGAATGATTAGTCAACAAGATCTCTGCACCATGATTTATGATGATAATGATGTGCGGGCATGCAAAGCAGACAAAAAGATGTACCTACATTCCAGAAAGCTTGTAATCCAAACAGGGAATGTGAGTGGTTTAAGTAAAATGGTGGTCAGCCTGGGTATAGGTAGAATAGAATAGAATTAGAATGAATAGAGAAGAGAAGAATAGATGTTCCTGGTGAAAGCAGCACCTTAAGCCATGTAATCTACAAATCCTTAGAGTGATAGGACTTACACAGGGAGATCTGAGAGTCTTCAGTCCAACTTCAGTGAAAAACTGAGAACACTGTTGAAGGAGTTGGGGAAAACACATTTTTGGAGTGGAGGAAAGAAGAGTGCCCTTATTTCAGCTGTGAGGAATATCAGGGGAAGGGAGTTCTGTTCAATTAGAGTAAGGATTAGTATGATAAATGATGTAGAACAGAGATACAAGTCAGGGTAAAGTTGTAAAAGGATGTTAGAGGTAGAAAAAGGCAAGCTAACCAGTAAAAACTAAATGTGGTATAACTTTTAATGTTCTCTCAATACTCTTTGGGCAAAACAAAATGTCATAAGGGACCACTCTGACAACTGCTTGCTAACATCTGTAAAAGCAATCTTTAAATTCAGTCACGAGAGACGTCTAATGTAGAAAGATCTTAAATCACATAGGAATTGGAGTATGAAGATCATATGAAAGGTCCTTGTATTGCTTGAAAGGAAGCATGTAAAGGGGATTATTTAAGTCTCTAATGTTAAGGGGTTTGTTTTATAGCATAATCACCCTTTCTCATCTTTGCAGTGGGCATATATATGTCAAAAGGAGGCCACACCTTCCTTACAAGCACAGAGAACTACTTTAGAAAGAGGGATTGTTTTAAGGCCAAATCAGGATTGTATTGCTGCCAAGTGAGTTTTTGCACCAGGAGCTTGTGGAGGGAGGAAGAAGTGATAATGTGGTAACAGCCAGTGGAACTCACTCTGCTTGTAACTTGTCACTCACAGCTCTAGCTCCTTTCCATGCAGAGGAAAGGGGACAAAGTATTGCCTGGTTGCTGTACCTGAAACAAGGTGCCTAAACATAGGCAGGGAATTATTCTGGCAGGATATGAACCCAGCACTAAGCTTTGCTGTTCATCCTTTGTCACCCTGCAGAAGAACTGCCTCTACGTGATGCACCCACTACCACCACTTGTCAGCAGTGCTCCTGCAGTGTATTCTGGCTGGATAAGCAGGTGCCAAACAGGTCATACTTTGGAATAAAAATACCCAAATTTTACTTTTCAAATAAATTCAGAATGTTTTCTTTAACAAAAGTTTGGGATTAAGCAAGGATTCAGTGAAACTGGAAAAGTGAGAATTAACTAAAGTTGGATTTGTTTTATGGCCCTTTGATGCCTTTACACTTCTGTTTTTAGGTTGTGCTCACTTCTGCAAAGAGCAAGATTTTTAAAAGATTAGAGGACAATAAGTTTAGATTTGTGAAATAAAATACTGACGAGTGATTCTGTCTGTATGGAGCTTTATGGTTTCGGGTATGTCATTGTTCTTGGCACGTGAAAACTCACATCAATGACTTTGAATTTTTGTCAGGGACTTCCATGTAATCAGGTTTTCTCATTAAAAGCACTTGCATCTTCTCTTCTGAAAAGTGGACAGCCTCTAATCTCACGCTTTCTTACATAGTCCTTTAAGTAGGTTTGCAGAGCAAATAATGTGTCTGCGTCTACACTTTAGATAGGTTAGTGTATTACATTTGAATTCTTATGAAGATGTTTTCCTTCTAATTCACAAATGCATATGTAGGCATCAGTGTTGAGTTCTTGGGGAAACAGTGGAGGTTTGTCAGAAAGTGTTCAAGTTTTGCCAGCACAGAGTAGTTTTTGTTGTACAATGCATGTGCTAAAGAATAGCTTTAGCAGACAAGTTTGACTAAAATGCTCAGTAATACTGTGATGTGTCACTGCCTGGTGCGAAATGAGTCACTCTCTATAGAAATGCAAAACTGCATTATAGAGTCCTGAGTGCTCTACTTTAGTCGTATATGGACAAGAACATCCTTTGTCCATGATACTGTTTTAATTTGATATCTGGATGTATTTAATTTAAGCTTATAGACAGCATGCTGGGTATTGGTGTATACAGCATCTCAGTGTTTTTGCTGCTTCCAAAGCTTATGAGCTGCCAAGGCCGTCATAAAATAAAAGCACTGGGGTATAGAAATGCCTGTGTGAAGTCTGCGTTGCTTGCTTTTTCATCCCAGTGGTGTGGTCAAACAAAGTGAAAATTGCAGTGTTAGTGGGATGCACTGAGAAAACCTGTCTAGGTACCTGGGAAGGATGTCAAGTCTGATACAGATTTCAAGTTTGAAGCATTTGAGATGGTGGATCACTGTGTCTAAAGAAAAAACTTCAGATCACAATGTCTCAGAATTGTAGCACTAGAAGCAGTGTCTATGCCCAAGTTCAGCTGATTTAAGAGCCTATAGGACTCAAAAGTCCCGTCTTTGGGATAACGGTGTTACTACAGCAGATCATATTGTCTGGATAAGTTAATAGCAAGCTGCATTAACCTTTGGGTGGTCCAGCTCATTTGTGAGAGACTGCAGGGGAGCAGTGGGGGAAGAATTGTGTTTGAATTGTTCACTATGGGAGTTCCACTCCTTGGTCAGAATGGCTTGGAGCAGCAAAGGGCAGGCCTCTCTGCAGCTGAGATGTTGTGCTAGCACTCGGCTGCTGGAATCAAGCTTCTGCTTTGTGACAGCTGTTTCTTTTTACTTTAAATGTACAACACATTTACTTTCACATTATTCATCAGCTAGTGTTTAAGCTCTCTGCTAGTGGTTACAAAGAATAAAGAACAAGTGTAATTAGGAAGCTGAGAAAGCTGCTATATATGTTATGGGAAAGAAATAAAAGACAGCGCTTTTACAGCTACAGTTGAGGGTCTTGCCAAAATTATCTGCATATGATTATAGATTGCTTTATATTTTTTGTCAGAGAAGATTAGTAAAGAAAATTATCTTAAACAAGTACTGTATGCATTATAAGAGAAAAGATTTAGCCTTTTTGGCTTAAAAGTGGTGGAATACATTCCTTTAAACATTTCCTGCTAGACTAACTTTAAACATTCTGTATGTTTCTAGCTCATGTAATTGTCTAGTAATCTTACCTTGTAGAGCTGCAGGGTCTTGCCTGGAGCTTAAATCAAAAAGTGTTATGCTGCTGACATCTCTGAAGGCAGGAGGAGACTCAAGTACCATTCAAAAATTGAAGGGTTTAACACATGCTGGTGACATCTTGTCTAATTGACAGACTTCTAATCAGAAACCTTTACTCTTGAAGATGATTTAGAACTTGGCGGTGTATTACATTTTCTTAACCTGGCATTGCAGTACTTTATAAGCCTTTTGGCAAGTAGCTGTTCACAGCTAATATAACTGGTGATGCTTAACTGTTGTGTTCTTAAGTTCAAGTGTCCATGCATCTGTGGGAAAGTGCTTTTGCAATTTAAAGGCAGAAGGTCAAATTTAATGAAACTGAGTCATAAACAGTGCATATTTTTGTGATAGAGAGCAAACTGATAGAAAGCAGCTTTTCAAGCAAACGTTTATTGCAACTCTCCTTGAAAGCAAAGGTAGTTCTATCTCTTTCTATCTGCTTCACCACCCCCCTCCCCCCTGCTTCATTATTATCTGTTTCTCAAAATAACAGCAAGTACATGATCTTCCCTGGGATGTTCGCTTCAGTGTGTCTGTCCTTGGACTCTTCATTCTTTCAACGCTGAGTTAGAGACTATATAAATTAACAGGATAAAGCAGTCTTGTACTTTGATAAAAGAACATGAGAGTGTACCAATAAATGACTCCTGAGCAGAGCTCTGAAAAGAACAAATGTATATGCAGCTCTTGTTGGGAACAGGAAACAGAGACTAGCAGGGAAAAAAACCAGGGGTGAGATGGGGTGTCTGGCTTGTGAGAGAGAGAATATTTAGAAAAAAAGGCTGTATGAATTATCATCTGCAGATGCACAAAGGAACTGGTCATTCTAAAATGTTTCATTTCCTGCATAAGTCTTCCGAACAATTTCTCAAGCCACTGCTTGCAACTGTGGTAGCTGTGGGCAATAGATTCTTTTTCTTGGCGCATATGCAGAAAGATGGAATCATAGCTGGACAGTTCTTTGGTTCTCTGAGTTGGGCTTAACATTGGAACTAACATCATGATTAGTCGATCTAACTTTTTTCTGGTAGATTTTAAGTGATTTAGTTATTAATTGTTTCATAGGACCAATATATACTGATGATAAGGCTAGAGGGGACACGAGTGCATCTGGAACAACTCCGTGAGGCCCCCCTTCATAAAAAGTACCTAGATGCGAACTGTGCAGTGGTCCTGTCAATAGGCTTTCTTTTCACATTTCTCCTTAAATGGTGAAGGAACTCTATTCTTCAATGCAAAGCATGACAGGCTCTCACTATGTGACTGTAAGTCTTAACATATGAAACTAGTGATTTAATTAAATATACAAACTGTCATGAATATCTAGAGCTAACCTGTCTCATCGTCATGGCATTGCATCGATGGGTGCCCTTATTTCAGTTTAACAAGAGTGTGTTGATTGGTATCAAATTCCAAGGTGGGAAAGAGCTTAAGAGTTAAAATCAAAGCTACTTTATCTTCTCTGCTGTTTGAACTTGACTAACTCAAACAGGGTGAAATAGACAAATGCAATGAAATATGCTCTAGACGAGTTCAGTTTGTGTTAGTATAATTAAATATTTTAAATGTATTAAAAAAAATTTGCATTACACATTCCCTGGGTTCCTTTGATTTATGTACATTCACTGTAATTAAAAAAAAAAAAACCCCAACAAACAGACTATAAAATCTCTCTTTATACTCAGGTTAGCATTGGAACATTTGCATCATGCTAGTGGGAAAATGATTGGAATACTTGAAGGTTTGGTTGAATGGAGAAAATAAACATACTGAAGAAGACTTCTTTTCCTTGCTACTTCCTATTATGCTTTTAGATCTCTTTAGGAGATCATTCCCTAATCACAGGAAAAAAATGGAGAAACTCCTTTAAATAATGACACCTTCTTAGTTGTTACTTTTCTTTTAAATGGAATCAACCCCTCCCCTCCAGACTAGTTGAGATTGCAGTTAAATTATTATTTTCACCAGCTGGTAGCGAATAGCCTGCCCAGGACTTATCTTTCATTCCTAAGCATGTGCATCTGCAGATGCAAACTGATATCCATATGGTCTGTAATAATACGTTCTGAACAGTTAAGTTAGTTCAGTTCATCTCTAGTTACAGCATGTCAAGGAAATTAATTCTAAGTGCTGTTTTCTATGGCAAAGATGCTGCTGTAGAATGTGCAGAATGTCAAAAGTCACAAAGGCTTTTTGTCTGGCTGAACTTGAACATATCTCTAAGGAAGAAATGAACAATGGGCAATCTGCTGTCACAAAGAAGATACAATTAGGAAATATTAGAAACCATATAACAGCAACAGCATAATAAAGACAAAGCTCTCGCCTTCCTGCACTTCCTGCATCACTTTATTAATGTTACTCATTGGGGTCTGCATGCAGCCAGCCATAGGAAAAGGTATTGCTGGATTTGCAGTGGCAATGCACTGTGTAAGAAAAAGATGCAGAAAAAGGAACTTGAAAAGAAGTTTAGAAATAGTAATTGACCTCTCTTTTCTCTCCCTCTGAGGAATTCTGAGCCACTTGCCGTCAGATGCTGGAGACCACCAGCTCATAATGCTGCTGCAATTTTTTTTCCTTTTCTTTTTTTCCAAAGCCTGGGTGTGATTTGCTCAGGTTTTGAGCAGGACCTTACATACAGCATAGATGGAGAGAAGAGTGTGTCAGAAGAAAATAAAGGAAACTGAAAGAAACATAAGGTAACACAATATAAGAGATATGAAGGGGGGAAGAAACTGAGAAAAATAAACTAAATGGAAGAAGTGGTATTGAAAAGAGACCAAATTGAGGTACCAGTGATTAGTGCACAAGGAGAAAACATGTCTTGGGATGTGTGGCTGGCTTCATATTTCCCTGAGAGGAAATCTATAAAGCTTAGTAAAAATACTCAAGAGATGGGAGAAAGTGACAGCTCTGCACTTCTGTACTGCAACATGTGGTATGCATGCAAATAGGACTGCCAGGAAAACCTGACGCAGGAGTTTAGTGTCTTAATAGAGCTGACTGCCCCTGGCACAGAGCTCTATGTAATACAGTAGCTGTCAGTGGTAAAGTGATTTTCTTGCTCTCCCTTTGTTTCTTATTTCAGTTTTTGAGCACTGAGCCAAACTGTTACATTTCTCTATTTCATGAAGTTGATATTCTAACCAAACATTGTCCCTGGTATTTGAACTTGTGGCATTGATTTAACCTTGATGGTGCAGAGGAGCATCAATTTTGCTGTCTCTTCCCAGAGAAGGCAAGCAGTGTTTATACTTAAGCCTCGCACTGAGCGCTTCAGCAAGCTTTTAATGGTTACCACGGCTCTGGGAACCCATCTGGTAGGGAATACACCAAATTGCTACATCCCTTCTTTCCAGAGACATGTTTCGTGCACCTCTTTTCTAGTATCAGAACTGTGTTGGCTGTGGTTGGTCCATCTATTGCTAAAGGCTCTGAAACTGGGATCCTAAGGATGAAGGAGAAGTTGCAGCAAATCTCTGCTGGAAGTAGAGCTAAATTCTCACAGCTTCACAAATGAAATACATAAATTTAAGTGCTAATATTTCAAATAGGATTTCAGATGAAATTGTTATGAAGCACTGAATGTGTGTACTTTCAAAAGTAATAATTTCTGCCATAATTTCCTTTAAAACCTCCGTTTTTACAAAACCTGGGACTAGTAATTCAGGTGTGACAATTGCCAACTTCAGCTAATTTTACTAGCACAAAGGACTGAGATTTGAGAGGTAACAAAAGTAGGGAGGTAGAGGCCTCCTGGTAGAAATTACTGAATCTATTGCAGAAGAAGAATGCTGTACAAAATGGGACTTCTGTTTATAATTTAATATTATTACTTTTGCCTTTGGGTAGGTAAGGTTGCCATTGCTTTTCAGTGCTTTCTTAAATTCCCATGTGCAATTGCTGTTGAATTCAGAGATATTTTATACCACTCCTGTAGCCAGGAGAGTAATAACAAGTAATCATACAGCATTTCTTTGCAAAAGTGTGTCTGTTCATTTGCACCAGCAGAGTGCTTCCAAGCCAGGAGCCAGAGATCTGAGCTTTGTTGTGCAAGTCTGCCTTCTTTCGAGAGTATTCAACTTTCTGTGTCGTTTTTAAAAACATGGCTTATTTTTGTGGAAAAGTATTTGCTGCTTCTTAGAATTCTTAAGCCATTTGAAACATTAAACCACAGTGCTATATATACATGGTAGTTTGTAAAGAAGTGTCGGGTCCAGACATGCACGGTTAACTCTGTGGTCAAGCAATAGTTTAAATATTGGTAATTTCTGAATTGTTTCCTATGTGACAGTTGTCGACTATACACAGAAGATGTCCTAAACTGTCTGTATGCCCTAAGGCGTACTGATGGTTCTACATGGTGGATGCACAGATTGCTTAAGAAAAATACCAACACCTACCCAAGCATTATTTATGAATGTAAATAAGAGAAGCCTTTGCTATGCTGTAATAAAAGAAACATAAGGACAAAATATTGCTTGAAAAGAAAGCATTAAGTAATAATAATGTTGTAGTAGTTAGCTTAGCTTCTGTCTGCTGTTTATGACCAGAATCTGAAATTAAACAGAACTCCTATCTTGGCAGTGGCGAGTCCTGTGTGCTTTTCTAATGAGTCTCTTGGGCTAGACTCTTTAAGAAGTATTTACATGCCTAGAGATTTAGATAAGCACTTGGTGGGGTTTTCAAAAGCATTCAGGTCTCTTAATACCTCTTGGGTTTCTTCAGGTGTTAGGGGGGTGGGCATGTGTGTGTGGATGTGCATGTGAGCACATATGAAAACTGTTGATTAATTCTGTTCTTCTGAAGCAAAAGCATGTTCAATTTAATAGGAAATAGCATTCCATCTCAGTCTGCTGAGCCACCGAGTTAGTTCACAAATGCTGTTTTACATCCATCTTCCTTTCCTATCGCTTTTTGCTTTATTCTCGTTTTCCCTTGCTTGTATTTGTAAGACAAAGGAAACTTGTTACTCCTTGTACCTGATTTGCATGGACAATGGTATTCACTAACACACATCAGCAGGTTTAATGGCATGATGTTATGTGTCACATGTATTGCTAAGATCAATTTTGCAAACTTATGTTTCAGCACAGGCGAGCAAGTCTTTTCTGTTTACTTGCATAAACAGTTTTTAATATTTTGATTACTGATGTATTTTGAAATGTTGCTTCACTGTAACTGTGATTGTATAACATTGCATTCTTATATAAAGTTTAATGATTGTGCAGTACTTGACAACTTACAGTTTGTAACCCGATAACACAACTTTCACTTGCTTTGCCTGTTCAGAAATACATAGAGAATATTTCATGTAAGACAGCATTCTTCAGGGCAAAGAGTGGAGATCTGAGACTCTAGCATTCTAATTTTGGAGTTATCACTTGTTTACTGTGTGGCCAAGGGCAAGTCAGTTTAACCCAAATTCAGTCAAGTATTTAGGCTTCCAGTTCCTCCCCTAAATTACTGACATAGCAGGAGTTTGGCCATTTCGTTGAATCTGTATCAGTTTGCTGAGAGCAGAAAGTCTGGAATCCAGACCGGTGAACAAGCACTATCAGCAGCACAAGTAGCATGGGCCTTCTTTTAATGAGACTCAAGACATTTGGAGTGTCACAGAAAGAGTCAAACTGTCCATTACATAGTGCAGATAAAATATTCTGATGTATGCAAAGTATGCTTTCTTAGAGGAAGAGACAGCACACTTCTAAATGTGCAGACTTCTTTATAATTTTAGATTACACTGTCTGTATTTACACATGCTTTGGCTGGATTTTCTTAATAAGGTTAATTTAAAAGGCTGCCTCATTGTGTACTGACTGATCAGCTGAGTGCAGGATTTTGAGTGTTGACCAAGTAACAGCAAGTGCCCAGCATTCCTGACCCTACTTAGAGTTCACTTTCTGGCACAGACTTCTTGCAGAGCAACTTTAAGGAGTATCAGAGCTATAATGCAATGTCTGATGTTTCTGTCACTAAGTTTATAAAAACCCCATAAATTCTGGGGGAAAAAAAAAAAAATATAAGAAATATATTAGAAAGAGTGTAGGAATCATATGGGGTAAGTTTTGAGTATTGCTGTCAAAAAAAGGAGATGTGATTCTCTCCCTCCCCCCCCACTGATTTAGCAAATAACATCTAGTGGAATATTATTCCTGACTCAATTTTTTATTGTTGACTTTCAGAAACTGCAGTACCATGACTGTCACATTGTCCTGTTTTTACGGATGACTTAATTATTTAATGCCAAATACATCATCTTAACTTAGTTGTAGATCTCTTCTTAGAGCACAAGGCATTACTACATCATTTGCTGCTTACTGTAGAGATGTTGAATTTCTAAAGCACGTACACAGACTCTTACTTGATATACTTGTGTCTATTTCCTCTTTTTTTTCCTCTTTTTCTCAAAAGAATGAAGAATAAACATGTATTTCATGCATCCCAGATTTGTGTCAGCGGGAGGAATTGCAAGGATGCTAGGACATTTACCTAGGTGTCTTCAGCAGTCCTTATTCATACAAATTGATTTAAGTTAGGAGAGATCACACTAAGTGGTACAGAAGAACTGTACATAAAAGAAGTAAAGCCAGTGGACATGCTTGTCTGCACAGTTAGAGTCTCTAAGACCATTAGTTTGAAAGCAGAACCTCTGGTTGATCAGTGGGTGAGATTTTTTGCTGACAGATGTCTTGGATTGTCTCTGTGAGGTGTGTTGAGATTGCCTGCTGAAAATCGTACATCAGCAGAGAGTTCTGTCATTGCTTAGATGTTCCTGTAGGTACTGGTGCTTGTAAGGGCTTTCTTGGTCCCAGAATACATGGCTTGCACTATTTGAGCTTCCTTTCTAAATAAAACTAAGCTGCCACTTCTGAACCTTTGCCAGAACTTTGGTGCTGCAGCTCAACAGCTGTGGCTGTTCATTGATTCCTCGTGGTGGATGCAGACCTTACGTTCCATGATGTGGATGGGTGTTTCTTTTCTCTATGAGCATATGGGGTGTTTTGATGGACTGGGTCCATTCGTGTTGATACTGGCAGCTGTAGAGTTGACTGTAGTGGTCTCAGCTGATTGCCTGGCTGGACCTTGCTACACTTGGAATCACACTGAGCTGTGAAATACTTGCTTCATGTTAGAAGGTAGGCTTAATAATAATGCTTTATGTAGATCTGCATGCGACACGTTAACAGTGACATGCTTGAAGCTGAGTTAATATTACACCAGCAGCTCCCAGAACATCACCATGTGGGAAGTACACTTAATGGGGACACCTTCAGATCCCTACTCCCTGGGCAAGTTACAGTGCAAACATAGTTCTTTTCTATTCCTCTTTATCTGGCATATCTCTTTATAACTCAGTTCATCCGTCTTCCTAAAAATAATCTACTGCAATCTTGTTGCTCCTGTTTGTCTGAGAAGCTACAAGTAATGAAATAAATGGTTCATAAATATTAGTAAGATAGGAATGTTCTGCATGATTATAAACACTCTTGGCTGTACTTTCATGCATTTCTTTAACTTTGTTTGTGTGATTCAGAGCTCTCTTGGTAGAAAAAGTATGTCTTGCTTCTTCAGAAATGGGCCTTTGAGATTCCCGGTGTCCTTTAGATGGCCTGGGGGTTTTTGTTATGTAAATGGAATTTCCTACCTAAATCTGTGCTCCGAAAATGAAATGGGGCTCAGTGTTTATTTCTCATGTTTCAAGTTCTATGGAATTTTTAAATTTAGAAACTATTTAAGAAATACTGGGAGGTGATCTGCTGGAGAGCAGCCCTGTGGAGAAGGACTTAGGAGTTCTGGTAGTCTACAAGTTCTCCATGGAACAGCAATGTGCCCCTGTGGCCAGGAAGGCCAGTGGTATCCTGGGATGCATTCAGAAGAGCGTGTCCAGCAGATCGAGGGAGGTTCTGCTCCCCCTCTACTCTGCACTGGTGAGACCTCACCTGGAGTAT